>ML333270.1:0-46612 GCA_005239505.1 Nicotiana paniculata | reverse complement strand
GTCACCTTTAATTCCATATTGAAGCGGCACAATTCGACGTAATTCATTAAGTTCCGGCCATCCTTATGAAAATTTGCAAACAACAGCATATTGCAAATCTTCAATAAAGTTCATACGATCCACATCTGCTTCACTGAATTCTACCATAGGCTGTCCTTGAAGTAAAGCTGGTCGACGTAAGGAAATTGGTTCAGTTTGGCACTGTTTTGTCGACGTTCCATGCATTGCTGCGTTAATTACTGCTGGTTTCAGTATTTTAGAGTAATCTAATGGTTGGGTATTGTTGTTATTGGACGTATCTGTCTAGGCGAGGGTAGGGGAGGTCTGACCAGCCTGTTCCGGTGGCCGGCCGCCGGCCAAATTGGCCATTGCACGCTGAAACAGTATTTCTCTAGAAAATCGTGTTTCTCCAGAGCTTCTCTCTCCTCACGGTAGGGTTTTTTTTTATTGCCAGGAGGTTTTGTTTTTGGTTTCGGAGTTATTTTGAGACACTTAATCCCTAAAACGGAAGCTTAATTCTAAGATTTTGACCGTATTTAGAATTGTGTGAAGACGACTCCGGATGTGATTTGGAGGTTCGTAGCTGAACTAAGCTTGAAATGGCAAAAGCTGAATTTTTGGAAAGTTTGCCCGGGAGTGGACTTCTTGATATCAGGGTCGAATTCCTATTCTAGAAGTTGGAGTAGGTCTGTAATGTCAAATATGACTTGTGTGCAAAATTTGATGTCAATCAGACGTGATTTGATAGGTTTTGGCATCAGTTGTAGAAGTTTGAAGTTTCAAAGTTCATTAAGTTTGAATTGGAGTAGGATTCGTATTTTTGATATTGTTTGAGCTGGTTTGAGGGTTCGACTAAGTCTATATGATTTTTTAGGACTTTTTGGTACATTCGGATGGGGTCCCGAGTGGCTCGGGTGTGTTTCGGGGTGAGTTTTGAGCAAGTTTGGGCATTTCGGCACTCTGATGTTGTTCTGGACCTTTTAGGAGTGCGGGGCACATTTTGGAGTGAGGATGTGCAACCGCAAACTCCCAAAGTGCGGAGGCAGTGGTAATTATGCGAAATGCAGTTGAAAATGTGCGGACCGCAGTTGAAATTGTGCGGTCCGCAGAATTCTTCTCGCGGCCGCAGAAAGGGGTTCTACAGGTTCGATGATCTTATTTCGGAAGCTTATATATTTTGATCTTTAATTAATTTGGAGATGATTCAAAAAAGAAAGTTGTAGTCCTTTGAATCTAGTTTCCAGAAAGTTAAACCATTCTTCAATTGGACATTGTACAGAAAGTTATGGCCAATTTACTAATTCCTGGTAGTCCGGCCACCGTTGAAGTGCAACCGCACAATTTGGAATTTGCGGCCGCGAGGCTTGGGATACGCGGCCGCACAAAAAAATGTGCGGTCATCACAATGGGAGGTCAGATTGTGTACTATATAAACAAGGGTTAGGGTATTACTTTACATTTGGACTTTGGGAGCTCGATTTATGGCGATTTTTTGTGGGTTTTTCAAAAACTTCATTGGGGTAAATGATTCTAACTCGGATTTGGTTAATATACATGAATATATCACTGATTTCACCATTCAATTAGTACTTTGAGATGGAAACTGGGGGAAATTGTAGAAACTTCATAAACTATAATTTGGGGATTTGAAGGTCGGGTTGTGATCATATTTGACTAATTTGGTTATGGTTGAACTCGTGGTTGAATGGGTGATCGCAGTTTGTGACTTTTACCCGATTCCAAGGTCCCGGGTCAACTTTTTGGGGTGAATTTCCACTTTTTTGCTAAAGTCTTGATTTCATTAATTAGACTAGTTTGTTATAGTTATATTTATGGTAAGTAATTTCTTTTAGCTAGATTTGGGCCATTCAGAGTCGGAAAGTCGTGGAAAAGGCATTCTTACTGATTGATTGAGCTTGGTTCGAGGTAAGTGTATTGTCTAAACTTGTTGGGGGAAATCCCCTTAGGATTGGGTACTATTGTGATACTTTCGTGAAATGTGAACATCGTGTACGCGAGGTAACGAGTGCGTACACGGGCTAATTGTTGAAAAATACGGTTTACTAAGTAGTAACATGTTACATCTTAATTGAGTTATACCAGCATGTGTAGTTATCCTGTTTAGCCTAATACCGCATGTCTACGTGTCTTAAATGCTTATTTGAAATCTATGCGGCATGCTTAGTTGAAATTCTATTTTTCCTTGATTTGTTTCAGTCTTAAACTGTAGAGTTCTTGTTGTTAATTGTTTCGGTTTCGAGCTGTGTGTTTGCTTTTGGGACGACGAGGCGGTACCTCGGGAGATCTCCCTGCACATTTACTTTGAGGACTACGAGGCGGTACCTCTGGAGACCCCCCTGCACATTTACTTTTGGGACTACGAGGCGGTACCTCGGGAGATCCCCCTGCACATCTACTTTTGGGACTACAAGGCGGTACCTCGGAAGATCCCCTTGCATATGGCCTGAGAGTTGGAGATGGATATTGCATACCAGTAGGTTGTGGGGATTTCTAGGAGAATGGAGAGTATGCTTGCTTGGGAGAGAGAAGAGAGGGAGGACAAGAGGTCTCGAGTGTCTGGAACTTATAGTGGTACTCGTGCCCCAACTGCATTTTGTCATGGTAGGGATTATGTGAGTCGCCCTGTTCAATCAGCAGTTCCAGCCGCCAGTAATATTTCACATACTCCTAGGTCCCAAGAGCGTTATTATGCACTACTAGTGTCCTTTGAACCTCCTGCACGGGGTGCTTTCAACGGTCAGTCCAGCAGACTTAGCCTGAGCCAGCCACAACAGCCACGTCCTCCAAGAGCCTGTTTTGAGTGTGGCGACACTCGCCATATAGTGAGGGATTTCCCCAGAATTAGGAGGGGTGCACCTCCACAGACTTCTCAGGCACCACGTGCTCCACCAGGCCCCCAAGCTATGATTATAGCACCAGCTACCACTCCACTTGCTCAGCCAGCTCGAGGTGGAGGTCGGACAGGTAGAGGTCACCCTAGATGGGGAGGCCAGGCCATATATTATGCTCTTCCTGCTCGTAGAGAAGCATTTTCATCCAACTCTGTCATTACAGGTATTGTTCTGGTATTTCATAGAGATACGTCGGTTTTATTTTATCCAGGCTCCACTTATTCCTATGTGTCCTCTTATTTTGCTCCGTATTTGGGCGTAACCCGTGATTCTTTGAGTTCTCCTATTTATGTGTCCACACATGTGGGAGATTCTATTATTGTTGACCGCGTGTATTGGTGGTGTTTGGTGGTTCTTAGTGGTTTTGAGACCAGAGCCGATTTATTATTGCTCAGTATGGTAGATTTTGATATTATTTTGGTCATGGACTAGTTGTCACCCCATTATGCTATTCTTTATTGTCACGCCAAGACCATGACACTGGCTATGCCAAGATTGCCACGGTTAGAGTGAAGAGGTACCTTAGATTATACTCCCAGCAGAGTTATTTCATTTCTTAAAGCTCAATGAATGGTTGAAAAGGGGTGTGACACGTATCTAACATATGTGAGAGATGTCAGTATTGATACCCCTACAATTGAGTCAGTTCCACTAGTGAGGGATTATCCAGATGTATTCTCAGCTGATCTTCCGGGCATACCGCCCGACAGGGATATTTACTTCGGTATTGATTTGTTATCGGGCGCTCAGCTCATCGTTATTCCTCCATATCGTATGGCTCCTCCTGAGTTAAAGTAGTTGAAGGATTAGTTACAAGAGTTGCTTGATAAGGGCTTCATTCGGCCCAATGTGTCGCCTTGGGGTGCTCCGGTCTTGTTTGTGAAGAAGAAGGACGGTTCTATGCGTATGTGCATTGATTATCGCGAGTTGAACAAAGTTACGGTGATGAACATACATCCATTTCCTTGTATCAATGACTTATTTGATCAGTTACAGCGTGCCAGGGTGTTTTTCAAGATTGACTTACGTTCAGGCTATCATTAGTTGAAGATTCGGGATCCAGATATCCTGAAGACTGCTTCTAGTACTCGGTATGGTCACTACGAGTTCCTTGTGATGTCATTTGGGCTGACCAACACCCCTGCAGCATTCATGCACTTGATGCACAGTGTGTTCTGGCCCTCTCTTGACTCTTTCGTCATTGTGTTTATTGACGACATTCTGGTGTACTCCCGGACTTGGGAGGATCATGAGCAGCACCTAAGGATTGTGCTTCAGACCTTGAGAGAAAAGAAGTTATATGCAAAAAATTTAAAGTGTGAGTTTTGGCTAGACCTAGTGGCATTTTAGGTCATGTAATGTCGAGTGATAGGATCAAGGTGGATCCGAAGAAAGTCGAAGCAGTGTGGAGTTGGCCTAGACCGTCCTCAGCTACGGATATCCGGAGTTTTTTTGGTTTGGCGGGGTATTACCGTCGATTTGTAGAGTGTTTCTCATCTATCACAACAACTATGACAAGGTTGACCCAGAAGGGTGCTCCGTTCAGATGAACGAGGAGAGATTTCAAAAGCTCAAGAGAGATTTGACTACAGCTCCAGTATTGGTATTGCCTATAGGTTCGGGGTCTTATACTGTATATTCTGATGCATCGCAGATTGGTCTCGGTGCAATGTTCATGCAGAACGGTTGGGTGATTGCATGCTTGTCTAGGCAGCTGAAGGTGCATGAAAAGAATTATCTTGTCCACGACCTTGAGTTAGCAGCCATTGTCATGCCTTGAAGATTTGGCGACACTATTTGTATTGTGTCCCTTGTGAGATCTACACCGATCACCGGAGTTTGCAACATCTGTTCAAATAGAAGGATCTTAACTTGCATCGATGGAGGTGGTTAGAGCTGCTTAAGGATTATGAAATCACCATTTTGTACCATCCTGGGAAGGCAAATGTGGTGGTTGATTCCTTGAGTTGTCGGGCGGAGAGTTTGGGGAGCTTAGCATATCTACCAGTAGTAGAGAGGACATTGGCATTGGATTTTCAGGCCTTGGCCAACCAGTTTGATAGATTGGATATATCTAAGCCGAGTCGATTGTTGCCTTGTGTGGTCTCTCAGTCTTCTCTTTATGATCGTATCAGGGAGCGTCAGTATAATGACCTCCATCTACTTGTCCTTAGGGACACGGTTCAGCATGGTGATGCTAAGGAGGTCACTATTGGAGGTGAAGGTGCTCTGAGGATGCATGGCAGGCTATGTGTGCCCAATGTAGATGGTTTGCATGAGTTGATTCTCCAGGAGGCTCACAGTTTGCGGTACTCCATTCATACGGGTGTCGCAAAGATGTATTAGGACTTGAGGCAGAATTATTGGTGGAGGATACTGAAGAAGGACACCATGGAGTATGTAGCTCGGTGTCTAAATAGCCAACAGGTGAAGCATGAGCATCAGTGGCTGGGTGGATTGCTTCGAAGCTGGAGATTCCGGAGTAGATATGGGAGAGGATCACTATGGATTTCATTGTTGGGCTTCCACGGACTCAGCAAAAGTTTGATGCAGTTTGGGTAATTGTGGATAAGCTAACCAATTCATCTCATTTCATTCCCGTTATGACTACTTATTCTTCCGAGCAATTAGCTCGAGTTTATATCCACAAGATTGTCAGGCTTCATGGCGTGTCGGTATCTATCATCTCTGACCGGGATACGCAGTTTACATCACGGTTCTGGAGAGCCGTACAACATGAGTTAGGTACTCCAGTGGAGTTGAGCATAGCATTTCACCCTCACACGGACGGAAAGTCCTAGCACACTATTCAGATGCAAGAGGATATGCTTCGTGCGTGTGTGATGGATTTTGGGGGTTCTTAGGATCAGTTCGTGCCACTTGCAGAGTTTGCCTACAACAACAGTTATCATTCGAGCATTCATATGGCATCGTATGAGGCCCTGTGTGGTAGGTGGTGTCGGTCTCCAGTGGATTGGTTTGAGTCGGGCGAGGCTAGACTATTGGGTATAGACTTGGTTCAGGATGCTTTGGAAAAGGTTAAGGTGATTCAGGATCAATTTCGCATAGCCCATTCCAGACAAAGAGTTATGCCGATTGGAAGGTTTGCAATGTTGCACTCATGGTTGGAGAGCGGGTCCTGCTCTGCGTGTCACCCATGAAGGGTGTTATGAGGTTCAGGAAGAAGGGCAAGTTGAGCCCAATGTTTATTGTCCCGTCCGAGGTGTTGCGACGTGTTGGGGAGGTTGTTTATAAGCTTGCCTTGCCACCAGCATGGCAGGAGTCCATTCGGTATTTCATGTTTCTATGCTCCGGAAGTATAACGACGATCCGTCTCATGTGTTGGATTTCAGCTTAGTCCAGTTGGACAAGGATTTGTTTTATGTTGAGGAGCCAGTGGCTATTTTGGCAGGCAGTTTCGAAGGTTGAGGTCAAAGAACATTGCTTCCGTGAAGGTTCAGTGGAAGGGTCAGCAGGTCGAGGAGGCGACTTTGGAGACCGAGCATGATATGCACAGCCGTTATCCTCATCTTTTCACCACCTCGCCAGTTGTTTTGAGAGTATTAGGCCTGATCCCCTATTTACTGCTTTCCCCGTATCATTCTATGTTATGTGACTTGCCGGGAGGTTCTGTTTTTGGTTTCGAAGTGATTTTGGGATACTTAGTCCCTAAAATGGAAGCTTCATTCTAAAATTTTGACTGTAGTTGGAATTGTGTGAAGACGAGTCCGGAATGGAGTTTTGTCGGTTCTGTTAGCTCATTTGGGTGATTTTGGGATTAGGAGATACTACGGATTGTGATTTGTAGGTTCGTAGATGAACTAGGCTTGAAATGGCGAAAGCTGAATTTTTGGCAAGTTTGCCCGGGAGTAGACGTTTTGATATCGGGATCGAATTCCGATTATGGAAGTTGGAGTAGGTCCATAATGTCAAATATGACTTGTGTGCAAAATTTGATGTCAATCAGGTGTGATTTGATAGGTTTCGGCATCGGTTGTAGAAGTTTGAAGTTTCAAAGTTCATTAAGTTTGAATTAGAGTGTGATTCATATTTTGATGTTGTTTGAGGTGGTTTGAGAGTTCGACTAAGTTTGTATGATGTTTTAGGACTTTTTGGTACATTCGGACGTGGTCTCGAGTGGCTCGGGTGTGTTTCGAGGTGAGTTTTGAGCGAGTCTAGGCATTTCGGCACTCTGATGTTGTTCTGGAGCTTTTGGGAGTGCGGGGCACATTTTGGAGTGCGGATGTGCGGCCGCAAACTCCATAAGTTCGGAGGCAGTGGTAATTTTGCGGACCGCAGTTGAAATTGTGCGGTCCGCAGAATTCTTCTCGCGGCCACAGAAAGGGGTTCTGCAGATTCGATGATCTTATTTCGGAAGCTTATATATTTTGATCTATAAGTAATTTGGAGATAATTCAAAAGAGAAAGTTGTATCCCTTTGAATCTAGTTTCCAGAAAGTTAAACCATTCTTCATTTGGACATTTTTACAGAGAGATTTGGACAATTTACTAAAGCCCGGTAGTGCAGCCATCGTTGATGTGTGATCGCACAATTTGGAATTTGCGGCCACGGGACCTGGGATGTGCGGTCGCACAAAAAAATGTGCGGTCAGCACAATGGGAGGTCATATTTTGTACTATGTAAATGAGGGTTAGGGTATTGCTTCACATTTGCACTTTGGGAGCTCGATTTGTTGCGATTTTTCGTGGGTTTTTCAAAAATTTATCGGAGTAAGTGATTCTAACTCGGATTTGGTTAATATACATGAATATATCACTGGTCACATCATTCAATTAGTACTTTGAGATGGAAAGTGGGGAAAATTGTAGAAACTTCATAAACTATAGTTTGGGGATTTGAAGGTCAAGTTGTGATCGGATTTCACTAATTTTGTTATGGTTGGACTCGTGGTGGAATGAGTGATCGTATTTTGTGACTTTTACCCGATTCCAAGACGTGATCCCGGGTCAACATTTTGGGGTGAATTTCTACTTTCTTGCTAAGGTTTTGATTTCATTAATTAGACTAGTTTCTTATAGTTATATTTATGGTAAGTAATTGTTTTTGGCTAGATTTGGGTCATTCGGAGTCGGAAAGTCGTGGAAAAGGCATTCTTACTGATTGATTGAGCTTGGTTCGAGGTAAGTGGCTTGCCTAAAATTGTTGGGGGAAATACCCTTAGGATTGGGTACTGTTATGATACTTTCGTGATATGTGAGCATCGTGTACGCGAGGTAACGAGTGCGTACACGGGCTAATTGTTGAAAAATATGGTTTTTACTAAGTAGTAACCTGTTACATCTTAATTGAGTTATACCAGCATGTGTAGTTATCCTGTTTAGCCTAATACCGCATGTCTACGTGTCTTAAATACTTATTTGAAATCTGTGCAGCATGCTTAGTTGAATTTCTGTTTTTCCTTGATTTGTTTCAGTCTTAAACTGTAGAGTTCTTGCTGTTAATTGTTTTTTCCATCGGTTTTGAGTTGTGTGTTTACTTTTGGGACTACAAGGCGGTACCTTGGGATATCTCCCTGCACATTTACTTTTGGGACTACAAGGCGGTACCTCGGGAGACCCCCTCTGCACATTTACTTTTGGGACTAAGAGGCAGTACCTCGGGAGATCCCACTACATATCTACTTTTGGGACTATGAGGCGATAACTCGGCAGATCCCCTTGCATATTTACTCTTGGGACTACGAGACGGTATCTCGGGAGATCCCTTGTTGAGCATTTACTTTTGGGACTACGAGACGGTATCTCGGAAGCGCCTCTGTTGTTTATCCCTATGAGTTGTGTTGTTGTTTTCTGTAGATTCTCCTTGTTAAATTTCTAGTCTCTTATTAAACTGCTATATTTTTCTGCCTTAAATTATTATATTTTAGTAGGGCACTAACCTGACCTCGTTACTACTCTACCGGGGTTAGGCTTGGCACTTACTAGGTACCGTTGTGGTGTAATAATGCTACTCCTTTGCACATATTTTGTGTGCAAACCCAGGTACCTCCTACCAGCCCCGCTATT
Source organism: Nicotiana paniculata (assembly GCA_005239505.1). Taxonomy (NCBI): domain Eukaryota; kingdom Viridiplantae; phylum Streptophyta; class Magnoliopsida; order Solanales; family Solanaceae; genus Nicotiana; species Nicotiana paniculata. The sequence continues at coordinate 37,673 of ML333270.1, read as the reverse complement.
AGCCGATAGTATTTGCTACGGCTTTCGGAGACTTCAATGTACATCTGCCAGTGTCCTCAGACCTTGGAGTCTCCCTTTATCCTTTTATGTTGTTCCCCCCTTATTTCTTCTAGTTAATGATCTGTAGAAATAGTTAGACAAATTCTTAGAGCTTGTGACCTGTGACTACCGGGTTTTGGGAATATTGTATATACTCGAGTGTTGGTTAACTTGTACATGCTGAGCGGCATTTTATCAATTATATAGTTATCTGTTGTAATTAGTTGTTAAACTCTACTTTTATTTTGTTATTCCGCAAATTGTTAGGCTTACCTAGTCGTGGATACTAGGTTCCATCACGACATCTTACGGAGGGAGATATGGGTCATGACACAATGCCACACAAGACATCATAAAATCGAGGATCATTTATCAAGTCAACACACTACATCTATGACCATGGTTGATACCAACAATTAAGCTATTGCATATGCATTCAAGCACCTCACAACTTTCACATGCCAAAACATAAGTGAACAATTTAGAACACTCAACAACCTGCCCATAATCACCTAATCTCAAATATTGACTTGTTGTCAATAAGCAGTCTCGACTTGCACACTCACCCAACAAGAAAAGTTTAATAAAGTTACCTATCTGTCATGGAACCATGTGCCTTCACCAACGAACAAGTGAGTATGTAGTCCACACATTTAATCAAGAGTTCCACACATAAGTCAAGGACATTATGAACAAAAATCAATCACTCACTATCACAAGAAAATTCACGTGCATCCAGAGGTCGTACTATAGGCTTGACCATAGTGTACGTCTCTACTAATCTAAGCTTGCGATGTCTAAGATCAATTAGGTATTTAAGGATGGTAATGTTGGTTAAGGTACGGGTAGAATATATTTTAGTTATAGTGACTAATCACCCTAAATACTTTAATACACTACACTTAACTTTCAAATATACTTCTTTCATAACCAATTCGAGCAATGCCACGAAACCATATACAACTTGGCCCTTCTTCTTTAAGCACAAGTACTATGCATTCACTATCCCGGATTAAGACGAATAAGAGGTCTATTTTCTATATTTTTTTCTTTTTCTTTTTTCTTTTTCTTCTCTTTTTCCAACACTTTCCACAAAATTTAGGCTGCCTGGCTAATGATCTTTCAAAACATATGCGCACATTTTGGCCTTTCTATGATTCCACTCAAAAGCCACCCCAACTCTTACTTTACTCTTCTAGCGACTTAAGTGCTTTCAGAGGTAAATGTTCGAAAATATTTATTTCAGAATAAAATGGGATTCAATGTGTAATGGGTGCCAAAGAAAAGGTTTATAGGCTCAAATGGGCTATCTAAGGATAATTTTATTTTTGGTATCATAACAACTCAATGGACAATCAAAGAACGCCTATGTCATCTCCTAGACTCAAAAAGCTCACTTATTTCACGTCAACTAATACACGGAGCAAGTTCGAGACTAACGCGGGATAGCACAGAATGTAATGGAAATCTCACATCACACAATGCACATGACCCCAGTTGGGACGGTTCCATTACAACTCTCAAGTTTAGGCAAGTAATCACAAAGTCAAGAGGGATTAAGAAATAGCGTACTACATGAACAATGAGTCACATAACTGAGAAAAAGCGTCATAGACAGGCTATTCATTCTTTCACAGCATCAATTTTCATCAAACATATTAGAAAGGTAATTTTCATGCTAAGCCTAACTATGCTAGTACCAAACAGGTCAAAAGACACATAGGAGCACTCAAGTCTTTTCCTTCAATCCTATTTTGAAAAATAAAAATACCCGGTTCAAGTTACATCCCCTATAAAAGAACCGATGCCCAAAGAAAAATCAAGGGAGGTTATAACTACCTATGACTAACTAAATAAAAAATATGTTTTTAAATTTTTTTCATTGGACCTTAACCCCTCAAGAAAGTTTTCCATAAGATCCATCGTCGGGAAAAGTCCATAAATTTTTTTTTTAATTTTTTTCTTTCAATTAAACTAACAAAACTAAAGTATCATAGAAAATCACCAGACAATCTCCTCACACCACACTTAAAATTATAAATTATCCCCAATGCACACCATAAATAATAAGAGGGTCAAAGAAACAGCCTGATAAGCCAAAGGCCGAAGCATTAACAAGTCATGGGATACTCAAACTTCTTCCGAGCATATTCCTATATGCAGATATCCCACACTTAGTTCCAACCATCTAGCTTGTTGTTACATCCTTCCAGTGACTTTACTTTGCATGTTCCTACAAAATAAAAAATAACACTACAAAAATAATACAATAAAAATTAAATAAATAAAAATTAAATAAAATAAGCAGTAAAGTTGGGTTGCCACCCAACAAGCGCCTTATTTAACATCGTGGCACGACGTGAATCACTTTTTGCCTCCACCTCGAGCTTATAAATTGGATCCCTAATTAAATCTCAAGCTTATGATTATGCTCTTGGGGTAGTGGAGCAAATCCTTGCGAGCCAAAAACTAAATACTACATTTCGCATTTCCTGGACTTCAAACGAGGAATGTTGTTTTGCCTAAATGGCATTGCAAATTTCAAAATGCATGGCTCGTCTATCTCTTCCATTGACTCTCTTTTATACTCGTAAGAATCCACTCTTAGTTTACCGTCCGAACACAATATGGAGAAGTGTTTGGAATAAGGTCCTACGCTCTCAAATACATGAATTTCAAGCTTATCAACATCCTCCAAACCAATGACACTACAGTCAACTAAATTTGTATCCTCAACGCTCATGGTTGACTCTAGTACAACATCTTTAACATCGGCATCTTCAAATTCTAGTTGGCTAGGTTGTTGTTGTTATACTCTTAACTCCTCCATTAGAGTATCAACTACTGACTCTAATTCACACTTCTCTTGGCTACTATCCACAATTTTAGCTTATTGAACATTCAAAGCTTCCACTACTTGACTCACTTGAGCCTTCAAATTGTGAATAGTTGCCTCTTGCCATGTTCTGTAATTGTGTCTCATTATTTTGTTCCACAAGGCACATTAACATTTCCTTAATCTCCTTTAGGTCCGCATCCCCTATTTTTTCGTTCCAATTAACTTCACAAGAAAAAGTAGAATTATCATAATAAGGGTTGGGCGAGGATAAGAAATATAAGCACAACCATAAAAGTGATCATTTTGACCACCACACATATTACACACATTCCACACAGAAGATTGAGTTGGTGTACACAACTTGCTATCGAAAATATTTTGATAATTTTTCCACGGGTGATTTCCTTCACATATACATAAAGAAGATCAAAAGTAGAATTACCTACATCAAACTCTCATAATTCCAAGATGTCATGTCTCTTAAATCAACTGGTAAAATTTTAAAAAATAAAAGAAAACAAAGTAAAACAAGAGTTCAAACTTGAAATCTAACATTATTTATAGCTACAATTACACCACTAGTTCCCTGACAACAACGTTAAAATTTGATCAAGCCCAACTATGCATTATAAAAAGGACTAAACGATCGTTGCAAATATAATCAGGTCTAAGAGTCCGGAGTGAAATCTCATAGAGAACTAAGGTTTAGCTTCAATTATTCAATATCACTATGAAAACCAAGCTCGAATAATTCTTAAGTTATAAATATTGTAATTATATTTTAAACTAATTAATTAATAAACACTAGAAAGTTGTAAGTTATTAACTAACAAGGATAGAGTTGGAGACAATACTAAGGAGGCCTAGAGTTATGATTTCCCCAATTGCTGGAATCCTTCTCGCCACGTCTCCTATAATTTCACCTAAGTATTCTCTACTGAACGTGAGCACTTCAGGTATCACAATTCTTTTCCGAGCAGCTACAATAATTTTCTAGACATATTATGTCGAACTACGCTAGCTGGCACTATCTTACTGCTCGTTATGACCACGTCAAGGCTTTGTTATTCCTAAACTCACTTTTAAACCTGTCGTATTTATTCCTCACATACGTTAGGAGTGATGTTGTTCAACAACCACCTAAATATGTACTCATTTCCAAGCAATATAATAAATAGGCGCCATTAATTGAGAGCTCTTCAATTAACTAAAATAAGCACGTAGGTGAACATATAGAGAAATCTAAGGACTCAATTATAACAAAACATATCAAAAATTCATCCTACAAAAGAGTCCATCAAAACTCAAAAAGAATTTTATCTACTTATAGTCATGCCAACAATCATGAAAAAATTTGAAAGCATTCAAATACTAATTAAGGAAGAACAGAGAGAAAACTCTTGTGATTCCTTGCTTCAAAGTGTTCCCCAGCATACTTGCCTCTCCAATAATGTCTCCCCTCTAAAAAACAGGTTTAGAACCCCTTTTATACATAATGGGGGCATGTAAGGTCGAAACCACTAAGTCCTAGCCGAAATAGGAAAAAATTTCCACTTCGGCGTTTTGAATCGCGCTTGGCGCAAAGCTGGGCGCCCAACTCTTTGTAGTTCTGTCTTTTGCGTTTTGAATTGTGCATGGCTCAAACCTGGATGCCAAAAAACCACACTCCTCTAAATTGTTTCATTTTAGCTTCAATTTATGTACAATCCGTCCAAATCGCCTTCGATTAACCTCTACACATACAAACATCATTATTAAGCTTGAGTCACAAATATTCGCACTAAATTTAACAAGGTCGAGGCATAATGCAAGGAAATTTACGTGTAAAACATGTATTTAACCAAACATGAATCCATCACTAACGAGTTAAAATTCCATTTAGCTAACTAACTTAATTACTGAGATTCCTGAGGAAAAATTGATTGATTTTCTCAAAATTCATTATTTGTCAAATTGAAACATGTCTTTTCTCTTTCATTTATTTATGGGAAAAAGGCCAAAATTGTCCCTCCACTTTAGATAATTAGCCACCTTTTATATCCATTTCTACTTTCCATCAAAAACTATTTCCACCGTTAACATAGTAACTAAATTTATCCCTGAACCTAATAGATGTTCAACATGGCACATGGGACTCGATAATAATTTGACAACTAGCAAATATAAACCCATATCCAGACAAATTTTAAAGACCCGAACCCATTTATTTGACCCAACAATCCAACCAGTGTGTGGTAGCTTAAAGAAATCCAGCTAACAACTTTTATGAAAATAAACTGCACCCCTAATCAGCCATCCCTGAAAATTTCTTCAAATTGTGACCATCACATATTTTTCAAAAGTTAAAAAGTCTTATCAGAAGAATCGCTATGTTAATCTGGCGTCGTCAACCATCAAAAATGAAATGGGAAACACCATAACCGGCATCCTGAACCCAGTTGTTTCACCAAAGGAATTTCACAATTTCTTTTGAAGAACCACGAAATGTTTTGAGTTTGATGGGTATCTTTTTAATGTAAACTTATAGTTCCAATCTATGAGAAAAAATAGATCGTCTGGAATGATATGTGGGAAATTTTACTTTTTGAAGAGTAAATATTTTCATGTTTTATCGGTGTAATTTGTTGAAAATAAATCTGATGACTTTTTGTACTAGTAAATTTTAGGGCATTCCTTTTGATCTTAAATGGAAGAAGATTGTCTTTCTCAATCACACATGAAGATAAAGTTTCCGTCGATTATGAGTCAGGATTACGGGGAAAAGGCTTCCCAAAGTGTAACAACCCGAACGGTCATTTGGATCATTTGCACTTTGCTCGCCAGTTCTCGGGCATGACTAGCCCCGTAGGATGTATTATGACTTATGTAAATTGTCGGTTTTGGTTTTTAGGATAATCGGAATAGATTTGGAAGAACAATTCTCAGCTTGAAGCTTTAAATTTGAAAGGTTTGACCAAGTTTTGACTTTTTAGTATTCGATCTCGTATATTGATTTTTATTATTTGGTTAGCTCCGTTAAGTGATTTTGGAGTTAGGAGCGCGTCCGGAATGTGATTTGGAGGTCCGTGGTAGAATTAAGCTTGAATTGGCAAAATTGGAAGTTTGGTGTTTCTCGGTCGGTAGTGGGGGTCGGAATGGAATTTCGGAAGTTGGAAAAGGGTCGTAGTGTCATTTGTGACTTGGTGCAAAATTTGAGGTCAATCGGACTTGATTTGATAGGTTTCGGCATCAAATATAGAACTTGGAAGTTCTTAATTTCATTAAGCTTGAATTGGGGTGTGATTCACTTTTAGCATTGTTTGATGTAATTTGAGGCATCGACTAAGTTTGTGTCATATTATGGGACTTGTTAGTATACTAGGTTGGGGTCCCATGATGCTCGGATAATTTTTGGAAGATTTTGTCGTTTTGAGCATAAGCATGTAATGATCTAAATGTCCATTTTTAGTTCAAGAGATCAAAATTTGATTTCAAGACTTTCGGGATTTTGATAATGAATTATAGGAGTGATCTGGAAAGTTTAGTCTAATTTCATCAAGTCGCAATTGAGTTTTTAACGCGAAACATGAGTTAATTATTTAACAAGCGAAATGGGTATCGCACTGAGCAAATGAGCTCCGAATTGAGTTTCGAATGAAGGACTATATTCGTATTATTATTTGTGACTCATAGGAAGAAGAATCATCAAATTCTGAGTCTGTATGATGGAGTTAGAGCCTTTTTAATTAAATTAAAGATTGTTGGTGCATCAGATCTGGTGTGCACCTTTAGCAACCAGATTTGACACTTTTAGCAACGGGAATTGGCTTTTAGCGACCAGAATTGAGTTTTTAATGTTGTTTTATTTTTTTTAGCTCATTTTAACGTTTTTTGGTGAAAGAACACGGCTTGGGGAAATGTTTTGACCAAGAAATCATGGGAAATCTTGAGGTAAGTCATTTGTGATCATTTCTACTCCATAATATTGAATTATCATCGAATAATCCGACTAGATTTCATGTTTTTGAGGTGTAAATTGAGGATTGGGACCTAGGGATTTGAAAATAAGATTTGAAGATTTGGAGGCCGAATTTATATCAGAATTTTGTAATTTTGGTATGGTTGGACTCGTGGTTGAATGGGTTGTCGGATTTTTTAATTTTTGTCATATTCTGAGACGTCGGCCCAGGGGCTGGGTTTGGCCAATTTTGGGAATTTTGGTTTAAATAGATTATATTTGTGTGGGCTTTGTTCCATTAACATGTATTAATGATATAATACTGATTTTGGATATATTCGGGGCGATTTGTGGCCGAGTCGAGCGGCAAGGGCATTGCGGAGTGGATTTTCGTCTGGTTTGAGGTAAGTAATGATTGTAAATCTAGACCTGAGGGTATGAATCCCTAGAATTTCGTACTATTTTGATAAATAAGGTGGCACACATGCTAGGTGACGGGCATGTGGGCGTGCAACAGTAGGGGTTACGACTTGTTCTGTCCCGTGGCAACTGTAGGGTTGCCTATTTTGATAAACTCTATATGATATCTATGTGTTTTAGAAACGATTATGTTAGCTTGGGCTGAATGTCATGTTTGGGGCCTTGTGTCGTACTGTTTGGACCCTCATAGGTATTTTTACTCCTATCCTCGCACTGTTTTGATAGAAAACATATCCTCAGTCATGATCTATACCTGTTTATCATTTAATTTTGTTCATCACTCTATTTTTAAATATATGAAAGTTGTTTTGGGCTGAGTCCCCTGAGTTTTTGCACTGAAATGCCCGAGTGGCTTGTGAGGTTGATGACTAAGTGAGGCTGAGGGCCGGATTGAGAGGATATTTATGGATCGAGCTACACGCCACAACGTTATATTTATATATATGGATCGGGCTACACGCTGCAGCGATATGGGGTCGGGTGGCACGCCGCAACGATATAGCACTTGGGTTGTAGGAGCTCCTACGGAGTCTGTACACCCCCAGTGAGCGTAGGTACCTACTAAGCGTGAGTGCTAAGTGTGAATGCTGAGTGATGAGTGATGAGTGTTGAGTCATGAGTGACTGAGAAGCTTGCCCGATGGGCTATTTATGAGTGATGCTTCGCCCGAGGGGCTAGTTTATGAAATCACTGTTTTCCCTTTACTTTTATATTGAGCCTCTATTGAAGCTATTGAAAAATGTTTTAAATGACTTTCATTGTAACTGGAGTTTTTACGAGATAGTCTGATTTGGATACTGATTTGATCTTGTTATTTTCATTGAGATTTTATATTGTGAGTTTTATATGATTTTAAATGCTCGTCACTGCACTCAATCTTTAGTTATAATTGTTACTTACTGAGTTGGCGTACTCACGTTACTCCCTGCACCTTGTGTGCAGATCCAGGTGCCAGGGCATCCAAGTGAGTGTTGATCTTCTTTCCTCAGGATATCTCGGAGCTTAGTGAGGTAGCTGCACGGCGTCTACAACCTTGCTTCTAGTTGCTCATAACTAGTGACTCCGAGGTCGGGCAGTGATTTGTTTTTGTTTTGCTTATTTTCGCTTGTTTTGAAGTGTTTAAAAGAAAGATTTATGATCAATATGATTAGTAAATGAATTAAATGAAGAGAGTCTTTTATGCTATAAATAACGAATCGACTAGCCTAGTACTGCGATAGGCGCCATCACTACTGGGGTGGTTTGGGGTCGTGGCAAGTTGGTAACAGAGCCAGGTTACATAGGTCTCACCAGTCATGAGCAGGTTTAGTAAAGTCTTACGGATCGGTACGGAGACGTTTGTACTTATCTTCGAGAGGCTGCAGAACCTTTAGGAAATCCCACATTTTTGAATTTTATCGTGCGACATTGATTCAGCTTGAAATGTAACTCTTAAAATTCCTTCCACGCGTTCGTATGCACGCATGAGTGCTCGGTATCAGCTGTGCATCGACAGCTTGTGATTCCCTGAACGAGAGGCGAGATGTGATTTCTGTGTTGATGTTGGGCCAGTCTGGAGGACTTGGGGCCAGGCTTTGCTTGTAGTTTGAGCACTGAGGTGTTGATTGTGTGAGCGCGTGCTTTTGGATTTATATGTTCGGTAGTGTCCCTATTAGTGGAAGTGATGGATGGATGGCTACGTGATGAGTATGATGTGACTGCGAGATGTGTTCATATGATTTGGATGTGATGAGGAGGGTCTGCTTGAGGGTAGAACGAACTATTGGTGCTTGATTTACATCTTGATTTGATGTATAGCCCCGAGTTATGGGTGTGTTGAAGGATCTTTTCATGTTGTTTAGTTGGGAAATGAATTAGATTTCATGACGTGATATGAGTTCAGACTCAGGAAGATTAAGTGATTGCGTGATGTTTATGATGGTGGAAGGGTATAAAGAGATGTTAGTTTGAGACGAAGCAGGTAGGTTATCTCCTGCGGGCTGTCCTGAGGGCGTGTGATCCCTATGATGTTTGTAGCGAGTCCTCCTTTACTAGTGAATTATATGTGTTGCAGATTGATTTTGGATCGCGTATGAAAGTTGTCTTGACTGTTACGAGGGTGAATGCGAGATTTGCAAATGATTTGAAGTACTAGATGGTTTGTGTTGCACGAGCTTATGAAGGATTTAATTCAATCTTACTATGGTATTATGGTAGTAATAGAGTATGGTCATTGTGAGTATTTGTGTGTTTTGACCTATGGCTTTGAGCTAAGTGGAGGAGTTTGCTATTGGTAAGTTGATTGCGCAACTAAGTGTCGTGTCAGTTTCAATTAGAGGTACACTGGCGAATCAGTTGTGGCTTACAGGGGTTGAGATCGAGGATGACTCGAGTAAGGGAAATTTTGGATAGGGGTTGTGTTATGCTTTATGAGTGTATAGCAATCATGGAATGACTTGAGTTGTTATTGGTGAAGGATGTAATGTGCATGGAGAAAGAATTTATTTGGTTGCATTAAGGTGGGGTTACTTCCTTGGGTGTTGGAGTGCTAATGGAGCGCAGGTCGTTTGATCCATTTGATCAGTCTATTTGAGGTTTGAGTAGAGTGGATGACTCCTGAGAATGGTTCTAATGGATTCAAGATGTATATGTAACAATTGAGGGATCTTCAGGATGTGTATTTGGCTAGAAACTGAGGTTTACATTGGAGGGTTTCAGGACTTGTGGCATTTCTATATCATTATGGATTCTACATATCAGTATTAGAAAGGTGAAGGTAATGGCTTTAGATTCGTAGGAAGTCTCTTTAGGGTAAGTATTTTGAATGTGGTGCTTTTGGGAATATTTGAGAGAGTATTCAACAGCTTATGAGCCTTAGACGGTGTGGTTTTATGCTTGGGTCTGGTTTGGTGATTCTGGGTTGAGAATTGTGGTATTATGGCAAAGAGACGTATCAATTTGAAGGTAATTCAAAAGGAACTTGAATAAATATGACAGCTTGGTAGTAGGTCGGATCGACATGGTAAGGGATATGATTAATTTTTTGGGTTCTTATGAGGTAATGAGTTTCTACAGGTGTCTCGTGGAAATTCTCTTGGGTTTTTGGTGACCTGTGTAGCTTGGTTTAGCTAGAAAGATTCAGTCATGACGGTTTGGTTTTGTGAAAATGGGATTCGAAGAGTCCTTGATGGATTCTACCACGGTTAGAGATGTATATTTTCTACTGGCGTGATGAGCATGTGATGTATAGTGATTTTCTTTTAGATGGAGTCAAGTGGAAAGTTCTTGGCTAGTTGAATACGTAGTAGCTTGTGGCTCGAAACGGATTATGAAGTTCTCATATTTATCATAGGATGGCATGGTATATGTGTTATGTTGTGTAGGGTTGAGATTGGCATGTGTGAGGTCACAGTTCAGTTCTGGAAGGAAGTTCATAAATTCTTAGGCAGCATGGACAGTATTAGATGACTAGGTAAATGATATCACTAATTGGTGCGACTTGATGAGGGTATACATTTCAGAAATGACAATTTGTTTGAGTTAAGGGTACTTCATTTGTATTGCGGCGCTTTTTTGTTGGATCGACAACTAATATTCAAGTTTTCTTGGTGGCACAGAAGAATTATAGGAGTATCCCTCATGAAATGATTGAGTATTAGAGGTGTGTTATATATTCGAGCAGTGGAGTTGGGATCAGATATGGTGATTCGTGCGCTTTATGGATTTCGAGACTGGAGTTCTCATAAACATGTTATTTTGTGGTTGTGGACTGTGAAGATGCGAGCAAAGCTAGTCAGATGTTAGTATGTGCCATGATTCAGTCATTGTGAACTTTTGGAGAGTTATCTATCTGTTGCGGGTGACCAGAGTTGATTTAGGGTTCATTGATAGGGCCGGTATGGATGTGTGTTCTGCACCGGGAAGGAATTGTTGACCCCGAATTGCTATTGTTGAGGGATGTGCCATTCGATTGTCATTGAGCTTATTCGTGTTCTGGAGTGATCTATGAGTTACCCTTCTGTGTTGCGAGGAGTTGTGATTATTGGTTATATGCACATATGGTGCGGTTGTATTTGGGCTTTATAGCGGAATTTGGGTGAGACGGGTATTTGGGTGTTGTATGATTGATTGCGCATTGGATATGTTCTTTTGGGCTGGAATGGCATTGCGTCATTTACTTCTGCATGATTATAGTGATTTACTTTTGGTACCAGACATCAAATTACGCGTGGTTGATGATTTTGAGCATGGTGACTTGAGGTGTCTCATGTGGACCAGTATTTGGATAGGGTCGCACATTGCAGCGAAGTTAAGTAGAGGTATGATCCTTCGGGTTAGATTCGTGTGTTTTGGTTCTACGATGTGTGAGGGGTTTTCAGATTGTGTTGAGGTGGTACTAGTGAGCTTGCGGTACAACTCTCTCATTTGAGTATTTTTCCATGATTTGAGTACATTTGGAATGTTGCTTATTGGTGCGCGAGTCGCACGGGTTATGGATTTAGATTGTATCGATATTTCATGTCACTAGAGCAGTCGTGTTGGATGAGATGAGGTCATTGGGATCTAGAATGAATACTATCGGATTCGATTCCAGCATGTTGGAAGGATAATATCGGGATCCGGCTTAGAAATTTACTATAGTCCTTGCCGAAGGAGAGGGAGGTCCATGACTGGTTGATCTGAGGAATGGTTATGACTTTCTGCGTGTTTCATTCATCATTAACAGTATACAGAAGTGTTGGAATGAGGCTTTGGTTTGATAAGAGGTTTATTACCGGAATTGGGTTGTTTGAGCAGCTGCTGTGATTAGAAGTTATCGCTATGAGTGTTTGAGTTGTGTGGTATATCATGTGTTTTTCGTCTTGAATTGCGGTTATGTCTTGATACAACGTGTTCAGACTTATTCAGTGTGTAGATGTGAGATTCTGATCTTATAGATAATTTCGAAGTGAAAAATTGGTTCTAAGGTTATGAGGTAGGGTGAATTGTGAAATTTCAGTTATGTTGTGTTATCGTACCTATATGGGATAGGGTGACGTGGGATCACCCCCGGGTATGTGCATGGTAAGGTTACAAAGCGATTGGGTTTTCGGAATAACTCTGGGCACGTTCGAGGACGAACGTATGTTTAAGTTGGGGAGGATGTAACGACCCGACCGGTCATTTTGAGCATTTGCACTTCGCTCGCCAGTTCTCGGGCATGACTAGCCCTGTATGATGTATTATGACTTATGTAAATAATCGGTTTTGGTTTTCAGGATAATCGAAATAGATTTGGAAGAACAATTCTCAGCTTGAAGCTTTAAATTTGAAAGGTTTGACCAAGTTTTGACTTTTTAGTATTCGATCTCGGATTTGGATTTTTATGATTTGGTTAGCTCCGTTAGGTATTTTGGAGTTAGGAGCGCGTACGGAATATGATTTGGAGGTCCGTGGTATATTTAGGCTTGAATTGGCGAAATTGGAAATTTGGTGTTTCTCGGTCGGCAGTGGGGGTCGGAATGGAATTCCGAAGTTGGAATAGGTTTGTAGTGTCATTTGTGACTTGTGTGCAATTGAGGTCAATCGAACTTGATTTGATAGGTTTCAACATTGAATATAGAAGTTGAAAGTTCTTAATATCATTGAGCTTGAATTGGGGTGTGATTCACTTTTACATTGTTTGATGTAATTTGAGGCATCGGCTAAGTTTGTGTCATGTTATGGGACTTTTTAGTATACTTGGTTAGGACTCATGAGGCTCGGATAAGTTTTGGAAGAGTTTTTGGAAGATTTTGTCGTTTTGAGCAGAATCATGTAATGATCCAAAGGTCCATTTTTAGTTCTAGAGATCGAAATTTGATTTTGAGACTTTCGGGATTTTGATAATGAATTATAGGAGTGATCTAGAAAGTTTGGTCTAATTTCATCAAGTCGCGATTGGGTTTTTAATGTGAAACATGAGTTAATTGTTTAACGAGCGAAATGGGTATCGCACTGATAAATTGAGCTCCGAATTGAGTTTCAATTGAAGGACTATGTTCGTATTATTATTAGTGACTCATAGGAACAAGAACAATCGAATTCTGAGTTCGTATGATGGAGTTAGAGCCTTTTTAATGAAATTAAAGACTGTTGGTGCATCAGATCTGGTGTGCACCTTTAGCGACCATATTTGACACTTTTAGTGACAGGAATTGGCTTTTAGCGACCAGAACCGAGTTTTTAATGTTGTTCTATTTTTTTTAGCTCATTTTAACGTTTTTTTTTGTGAAAGAACACGGCTTGAGGTAATTTTTTGAGCAAGAAATAAGGGAAGTCTTGAGGTAAGTCACTTCTGATCATTTCTACTCCATAATATTGAATTATCATCGAATAATCTAACTAGATTTCATGTTTTTAAGGTGTAAATTGGAGATTTTGACCTAGGGATTTGAAAATAAGATTTGAAGATTTGGAGGCCGAATTATTATTGGAATTTAGTAATTTTGGTATGGTTGGACTCGTGGTTGAATGGGTTATCAGATTTTATAATTTTTGTCGTATTTCCAGACATGGGCCCGAGGGCCGGTGTTTGGCCAATTTCGAGAATTTTGGTTTAAATTGATAATTTTGTGTGGACTTTGTTCCTTTAGCATGTATTAGTGATATAATACTGATTTTGGATAGATTCAGGGTGATTTGTGGCCGAGCCGAGCGGCAAGGACATTGCAGAGTAGATTTTCGTCTGGTTTGAGGTAAGTAACGATTGTAAATCTAGACGAGGGCATGAAACCCCGGAATTTCGTACTATTTGATAAATGAGGTGGCACACATGCTAGGTGACGGCGTGTGGGCATGCACTAGTAGGGATTGCGACTTGGTCTGTCCCGTGGCAACTGTAGGGTTGCCTATTTTGATAAACTCTATATGATATCTATGTGTTTTAGAAACGATTATGTTAGCTTGGGCTGAATGCCATGTTTGGGGCCTTGTGCTGTACTGTTTGGACCCTCAGGGGTATTTTTACTACTATCCTCACACTGTTTTGATAGAAAGCATATCCTCAGTCATGATCTATACCTGTTTATCGTTTAATTTTGTTCATCACTATATTTTTAACTATATGAAAGTTATTTTGGTCTGAGTCCCCTGAGTTTTTGTACTGAAATGCCCGAGTGGCTTGTGAGGTTGATGACTGAGTGAGGCCGAGGGCCGGATTGAGAGGATATTTATGGATCGGGCTGTACGCCACAGTGTTATATTTACATATATGGATCGGGTTGCACGCCGCAACGATATTATGTCGGGCTGCACACCGCAGGGATATAACGCTTGGGTTTTAGAGCCCCTCCGGAGTCTGTACACCCCCCCAGTGAGCGCAGATATCTTGTGACCGTGAGTGCAGAGTGTGAATGCTAAGTGATGAGTGTTGAGTCATGAGTGACTAAGAAGCTTGCCCGAGGGGATATTTATGAGTGATGCTTCGCCCGAGGGGCTTGTTTTATGAAATACTGTTTTCACTTTACTTTTATATTGAGCCTCTATTGAAGCTGTTGAAAAATATTTTAAATGACTTTCATTGTAACTGGAGTTTTTACGAGATACTCTGATTTAGATACTGATTTGATCTTGTTGTTTTCACTGAGATTTTATGTTGTGAGTTTTATATGATTTTAAATGCTCGTCAATGCACTCAATCTTTAGTTATAATTGTTACTTACTGATTTGGCGTACTCACGTTACTCCATGCACTTTGTGTGCAGATCCAGGTGCCAGGGCATCCGAGTGAGTGCTGATCTTCTTTCCTCAGGCTATCCCGGAGCTTAGCGAGGTAGCTGCACGACGTCCGCAACCTTGCTTCTCTCCTTCCTATCTTTTAGTATTTATTTTCATTAGACTCCTCTTGTATTGAGTATACTGTATCAGACTTGTATTCTAGTTGCTCATGACTAGTGACTCCGAGGTCGGGCAGTGATTTTTTTTGTTTTGCTTATTTTCGCTTGTTTTGAAGTGTTTAAAAGAAAGATTTATGATCAATATGATTAGTAAATGAATTAAATGAAAAGAGTATTTTATGCTATAAATAACGAATTGGCTAGCCTAGTACTGCGGTAGGCGACATCACGACCGGGGTGGTTTGGGGTCGTGACACAAAGGATGCCTTTGCCACGACAACCATCACACTGCTCCACTTCTTTCTCTCTCTCTCTCTTTCTCTCTCTCTCTCTCTCTCTCTCTCCCCCCTTTTCCTCCCACTTCCCAGCCTCTCAAAACCGCACAAATAAGAACACAAATGTCACCGGGGACTTAGCCGGAGGACGTCGACCACCAAAAAGTCCCTCCGGAAAGTGAAAAAACTCGAATGACCCTACCTATTAATGTTATTTCTCTTATTTTTTTACTTTTATGTTTCAGGGACCCCAGATGTAAAGGACTTTGGCCGGATTCCGTCTATTTTCTCAACTCCGACTGACTATTGGTCTTGTCTAATCAATGAGAAGAAGACTAATTAACGGGTTCTAGTGTAATCCAATACGGTCGGGCGAGTTTTAAAAATGGGTTCATATTTGCTTGATTGGCAAATTATTACGGGATCCCAATGCTATGTTGGACATTTGTTAGAGTTGGGGATAATCTTAGTTACTAAGTTAACGGCGGGGTTAATTTTAGACGAAAAGTAAAAAGGAATATAAACGCGGATAATTATGCAAAGCACGCTCGTAAGTTAAGAAGGAAAAAAAAAATTACTGTACAACTTAAGAAACAACACACTCTACTCTTCTTTCTCTATCTCTTTCTTTGGATCTTGCAGATCTGAGTATAATAGACCCCTAGTACTCGTCCCTCGTCCACACCGAATTTCTAGACCCAATTCGATGCCCCTACTGAATTTCTCCTAGTTAAGATTCACTCTGATCCTAATATTTTCGGCATTCGATCTGGCGAGTACGTTTTTGATCAGTTTCTCCTCTGTGTACAATTGATTTTCATCCTAGTTCTGTTCTTTGCTCTATTTCTCTATCTGGGCTTTGCTTATTGGTTTGATTTCAAACTTTACGAATTTGATGGTTTAGGGCTAAATGTCTTGTTTTCCATTAATGCTATATTTTGATCAATTTTATGGATCTGAATTAGGTGGTTGAATCAGAAGTGAAGTGTGTCTTTTCATGATCTTTTCCACTTGTATGTAGTAGTAATTCGTGGACCAGTTTTATACTCCTATTTATTTTAGCTTAATGATTTGATGTTTATTTATTTTTTCCCTTCAGTATCACATTTTTGTCGTGTTTTCTGATCCAATTCTGTAATTTAGTATTGATCTGCTCTTAAAAGAGTTGGATTTATTATTAGGTTGTCAGTTCCTTATATCACTTTTGAATCAAACGTGCATTGATAGGAGTTTACTAATATCTTGCATTTCATTTAGTGCTTTTTCTTCCCTTGATAGTTTTGTGATTTTTGATCTCCTCGTAGAACAGATGTATTTACAGAATTGATGTAGCATCAGAGGCGGATGTAGGGTAATAGATAAGGGTTCATTTGAACCCAGTAACTTCAACTTAGGTGTGTTAATAAATTAGTACATGTAATAAATTTCAAACCCAGTGAATCAAATGGACTATGGTAGGATTTCGAACTCGAATCTACAAAGATCAAATCCTGAATCCGCATTTGTGTAGCATTAGTTGATCATATAACATGAATTGTAGTAATTTAACTAGTTCAATAGAAGAATTCTTTTCTTTGATCCTTGTGTCTTTATTCCTTATTTTGAAACTAAAGATATTGTCAGGTCGAGATTTATGCCAAGCTATACTAATTTCAGGTAAAGTGAGTGGAATAAAATGGAGAAGTCCTGCTCTCTGCTGATACATTTTGACAAGGGTACACCAGCTCTTGCCAATGAGATCAAAGAAGCACTTGAAGGAAATGATGTCCCCGCCAAGATTGATGCTATGAAGAAAGCTGTAATGCTTTTATTAAATGGAGAAACCCTACCTCAGCTCTTTATTACTATTATTAGATATGTCTTGCCTTCTGAGGATCACACAATTCAAAAACTATTGCTTTTGTATTTGGAGATTATTGAGAAGACGGATTCTAAGGGGCGTGTAATGCCTGAGATGATCCTAATCTGCCAGAACTTGAGGAATAATTTGCAGCATCCGAATGAGTACCTTCGTGGAGTTACTTTGAGATTTCTTTGCAGGCTGAATGAGGTTGATATAATTGAACCTCTAATTCCATCTATTATGAGCAACTTGGAGCATCGTCATCCATTTGTGCGGAGGAATGCAATTCTTGCTGTGATGTCTATTTACAAGCTCCCACAGGGTGAGCAGCTCCTGGTAGACGCACCAGAGAAGATCGAGAATGTTCTGACCACTGAGCAGGATCCATCGGCTAAGAGGAATGCATTTCTGATGCTCTTCCAATGTGCTCAGGAGCGTGCTATCAATTACCTCTTGACTCATGTTGATAGAGTCTCTGATTGGGGCGAGTTACTTCAGATGGTTGTATTGGATTTGATTCGAAAAGTTTGCAGGACAAATAAAGCGGAGAAAGGGAGGTATATCAAGATTATTATATCGTTGCTGACTGCCCCTTCTGCTGCTGTTACCTATGAATGTGCTGGGACTCTTGTTTCCTTGTCTTCTGCCCCAACTGCTATAAGAGCTGCAGCCAACACCTACTGTCAACTTCTTCAATCTCAGAGTGACAACAATGTTAAGCTTATTGTGCTCGATCGACTGAATGAATTGAAATCTTCCCATAAAGATATCATGGTTGATATGATAATGGATGTTCTTAGAGTACTTTCCAGCCCGAACCTTGACATCAGAAGAAAAACACTCGACATTGTTCTTGAATTGATCACTCCCAGGAATATCAATGAGGTTGTTCTCACACTGAAGAAAGAAGTTGTGAAAACTCAAAGCGGTGAGCTTGAGAAGAATGGGGAGTACCGCCAAATGCTCATCCAAGCCATTCATTCATGTGCTATAAAGTTTCCGGAAGTGGCAAGCACTGTAGTCCATCTTTTGATGGACTTCTTGGGAGATAACAATATTGCTTCTGCAATTGATGTTGTTGTGTTTGTCCGGGAGATTATCGAAACAAACCCAAAATTAAGGGTTTCCATTGTGACAAGACTACTAGACACTTTCTACCAAATCCGAGCAGCACGAGTTTGTTCCTGTGCCCTTTGGATCATTGGAGAGTATTGTCTATCTCTCTCTGAAGTTGAGAGTGGCATTGCAACTATCAAGCAGTGTCTTGGAGACCTACCATTTTACTCAGTTTCTGAGGAAAGTGAAGCTACTGATTCGTCAAAAAAGACTCAGCAAGCAAACTCCATTACTACTGTGTCGTCTAGAAGACCAGCTATCCTTGCTGATGGAACATATGCTACTCAAAGTGCTGCCTCTGAAACTGTTTTCTCTCCTGCAACAGTTGTTCAAGGATCTTTAACCACTGGAAACCTGAGATCCCTTCTTCTCACTGGTGATTTCTACCTGGGAGCAGTTGTTGCTTGTACACTGACTAAGCTCATTCTGAGGCTGGAAGAAGTTCAACCATCAAAAATCGAAGTGAACAAAGCAACGACAAATGCATTACTAATCATGGTCTCAATGCTACAGCTAGGGCAGTCTTCTGTTCTTCCTCATCCAATTGACAATGATTCTTATGACAGAATAGTTCTTTGCATAAGATTGCTTTGTAATACAGGTGACGAGGTTAGGCAGATCTGGTTGAGCTCTTGCCGAGAGAGTTTTGTTAAAATGCTTTCTGATAAACAGCTAAGAGAGACAGAGGAGATCAAAGCAAAGGCACAAACTTCTTTCTCCCAGCCAGATGACCTCATTGATTTCTACCATTTGAAGAGTAGGAGGGTAAGACACTTCTACCTGAAATATTTTGTGGTAGGAGGACTCAGGAGATTCTCTTTTCTAGTTCCGTGCTTATTTAAAATGTTAGTTATCAATAGTCAATAATATCTTAGTAAAACTTTTGTTGACTGTCCAAGCATAATGTATATGATCATAATCCCTACTCTTTTTTCATTCAGGCCTTACATGGGTCATTGTTATCGTATCTTATCTTTCCACCTTATCGAGTTACATACCCTTCTGGATCTTGGCGCTATTTCTGGTCATCAAGGAATAGATAGTTTATTCTAATTTCCCAGGGATTTCATGGTTTAGTTTTGACATTTCCTTTCCATGATGGTATTTCAATCACATAATTAGAGTTATACATATATGTTTTGGTGAGTTTCTTTAAGCATGGGGAGTAAGAAGAATTCATTATGTTGGTGCTGGGATTGTAATTCTTTTGGTCCTAATCATAAGTGAAAATAATTGCAAAGTTATTTTGTTTGATGCTTTGTTGCTTAGGTGAGATGTCATGTGATATTTCAATTTTAAAATAGTGCAAATTGCAACTTGTACCTAATTTGTAACGGTTTTGTGTTTTTTCTGTACCTTTTTCGTTTTGGAATTGTGAACATCATATCATAACTTAAAAAACATGGTGCAAAACCTGGACATTCTATAAGTGCCGTTACTTTTTGTAGAATAACGTCACTTGCCCTGCACATTACCTATCTGTAGAAAGTAAGAAAATTTGAGGATTCACATTAAATCTAATTTTTGAGTTCTCTGTTTTAGTTTGTGTTAATTGACTAAAGTTCATTTTAAATACTTTTGTAAGATCTCATTAGCATTAGATACCATATCATTTTTTTCTTTCTAGCTAATTGTGCCATTAAATAGAGAAAAGGTTTACAAAGAACCGGTGTTTTTGCTGTTTCTTGAGTTTCTAACATCTAATTTTGAAAATGAACTACTTTTCTTTTAAGTTATAATTTCATTCTATATAACAAATAGAATAGAAAATGAATGTCATAATATGGTTGTATAGACAAATAACTGTTATTACTATATTAAGAAGTCTTAAATTTGTATGCATATTAGAGGTTTGGGGTGCTTTTGTGTGCCAATATTTGGGCTTCTTTCTTCAAAAATGATGAATGAATGAGAGTGGACTTCGTGCGTCAAAAAGGCTGATAATAAGGTCATATGTAAAGCACACGCCATTTCCATCCACAGTTATCTTAATCATTCTCCTTAAAACACTAATTTTGTGCAGTATTTTCTAGAACATGCAAGGGTTGTCTAGATAGTTCAATTTTCCCCTTTCTTGGTGCTCAAAATCAATGCAATAGTTGTTCCTCCATGTCCTAACTAAATATATGTACTCCAGGGCATGAGCCAGCTGGAGTTGGAAGATGCTGTCCAGGACGATTTGAAGCGTGCCACTGGAGAATTTGTCAAGGACGAAAATGATGCTAATAAGCTAAACCGGGTTCTGCAGCTCACGGGATTTAGTGATCCTGTTTACGCTGAAGCATTTGTGACAGTTCATCATTATGATATTGTCCTGGATGTCACTGTTATAAACCGAACCAAAGAGACACTTCAGAATTTATGTTTGGAATTGGCAACAATGGGTGATCTTAAGCTCGTTGAGCGTCCACAGAATTATACTCTAGCTCCTGAGTCAAGCAAGCAGATAAAAGCTAATATCAAGGTGTCTTCTACTGAGACTGGAGTAATTTTTGGTAACATTGTCTATGAGACTTCAAATGTGCTTGAGCGGACTGTTGTCGTGCTCAATGATATCCACATTGACATCATGGATTACATATCTCCTGCCGTGTGCAGTGATGCTGCTTTTAGAACTATGTGGGCTGAATTCGAGTGGGAAAACAAGGTAGAATGCCATTCTTTGATTGTTTAACAATCATTTGATTGTTATTTTTTCTGTTGTTGCTGCTTCTAACTTTCTAAACCTTTTGATATCATAATAATCTGTTGAGTTATAGAGATAGAGACAAAGTCGTTCTCTTTCGTTTTGATGAATTAAGTCCCGTGATTCCTGGTTTCTTTTTGGGTTACTTCAAAATTTGTGTTACGACTGGGTTTACCAAATTTTTTACAGGAAATTATTGGTCTGAAGGTGATACGATTCTCTAGCAAATATGCATGTTTTAAAGTGTTTTTGAATCTTGATTTACAGAGTTTTTTGATTAGATAAATACAACATTTGATGCTTTTGAACTCTCGTATGTTCAAAATAACGGAGCAACAAACACATGAATTATATTTAATTATATGCGCTGAAGAACACCCCAGACTGAAGTGGTCTGATTAAAACCACGAGCACCTCAGCTAATATTGTACATTGCAGGTTGCTGTCAACACTGTAATTCAGGATGAAAAAGAATTTCTTGACCATATTATCAAATCAACCAACATGAAGTGCCTGACTGCACCGTAAGTTCTCTGGTCACACACTGAATTAATTGTGGGAGTTGATGCTTGATTACTTTATGCGCATTTCCTAATTTATGATTTTGTTATTATTGATATTAATACAATCTAGATTCTAGAGTATTGTGTTTCCTGTACGACACCAACAACAATAACCTAGTAAAATCCCTCTAGTGGGGTCTAGGGAGAGTAATGTGTACGCAGACCTTACTCCTACACCGGGGAGGTAGAGGCTGTTTTTGAAAGACCCTCGGCTCGAGAGTAAGAATAGAAACAAGTAAATATCAACAAGAAGGCTACGCAAAATGATAGCAACAATGAATGAACCGGAAAAACGGATGGAAGAAAGCAATAGCAATAGCAATAGTAATAGCAACAAGCAGTAACAACGACAAGGTACTAGAAAATCAAAGCGGAAGATAGTACTTAAAACAGCCCTAATACTAGCACTTTGATAATCAATAACAAGGTACCAGCAGGCTAGCCCTAATAAACCCGGAACGGATCCGAAAAACACACTACGACCTATTACCTTTCTACCCTAATCTTCGACTTTTATACCCTCCTATCCAGGGTCATATGTCCTCAGTAAGCTTAAGTCCTTCCATGTCCTGCCTGATCACCTTCCCCAATACTTCTTAGGCTGCCCTCTACCTCTTCTCCTACCTGCCAGCGCCAACCGTTCACACCTCCTCACTGGGGCATCTAGGCTTCTCCGTCTCACATGCCCAAACCATCTAAACCTCGCTTCTCGCATCTTATCCTTCATGGGGGCCACACACACTTTCTCCCTAATATCTTCATTCCTAATCTTATTCATCCTAGTGGGCCCACACATCCATCGCAACATCCTCATTTCAGCTACGTTCATCTTCTGGATATGGGAGTTCTTGACTGGCCAGCATTCTGCCCCATAATTTATGATTTTGTTATTATTGATACTAATACAATCTAGATTCTAGAGTATGGTGTTTCCTGTCAAATATATAATTCTTCGGAGACAAGATTTTTGAACGTTATGGCAATGTTTCAAATTGTTGGAATAAGACTCGGGTTTTTACTATCAGAAAATATAGAACTTCATTATCCGTGAGAATCAAATTTGTCTTAACTTAGAAATGAGAATCTTTTTCAAATTGGATTTGCACTAGTACTTCTAGTTGAGGGGAAATAGGTAGTTTCTTTTTCTATCATCTCGAGATCCTTATCTTCTCTGTTACATTTTTTTATTTACTCTTGTTGGACGTACTTGAATTGCACAAAATTAAGATAGTCAAATTGATGTTTCAGGTTCACAATCATTAAGGTCATTTTTTGTTTTTTCACTCGCTGGATATGTTAGGCAGTATTAAATATACATCGCTCTGCACGTGTACGTGTGCGCATGTGTAATTTTATCAAGATGTACTGATAAATTCCTTTTAGGAGTTACCTGTTACTTGATTTGTCAAGAGAAAAGGAGTTACGTGTTACATGTTCGTTGCATAAGTCATTTGAGTCCTGTTTCTTTGTGATGCATGGCTGCTGATGACAGTATAAAATTTTCCTGTATCTGCTTTCATACATCATTCCAGATCTGCTTTGGAAGATGAATGTGGGTTCCTTGCTGCTAATCTGTATGCAAAAAGTGCGTTTGGAGAGGATGCTTTGGTGAATCTGAGCATTGAAAAGCAATCGGATGGTAAGCTAAGCGGTTATATTCGGATAAGAAGCAAAACACAAGGAATTGCTCTTAGCTTGGGAGACAAGATAACACTCAAGCAGAAGGGAGGCAGTTGATCTTGCCAAGTTGATATTAGTCTCTCCTAGATAACGCCGGTATCCTACTCCCTGTCTTTAAAGAGATTCTACAGCTTAATTGTTTTTGCCTTGTATGTTTCCAGGGGATGATTAGTTTAGGTGGGTTTTTCTTTTCTGCAGTTTCTGGACACACACAGAGACTGACATTAGAAATGTGTTTTAGATATTACTCCTAGGGCACCATTTTATGTGACAGCCCGGACTTTGTGGTAATCAGTATTGTTTATTGTATCGGTCTCAGTCCACCAGTCGAAGTAATTGGTTAAGAATCTGTTGAACAAGTTAGGTTGACTTGGAAAACATCACATTATTGTTAATTATTCAAGGAATTGGAGATCTTGTAAAATCTGTCTAGAATATACTACTTCCTCCGGTCCAAAGTAAGTGTTTTAAGGTTTTGGCATGCCATTAAGAAAACCATTTAATAGCAATTTGGCTAATTACACCAGGATTAATCATAAGGGTTATTTGGCTAATTACCTTTGTCTCCTCAGACTTTTTAGATCATTTATTGGAGTAAGGTAGATTTTAAGAAAACCGATTAATGCCTTCTTGGTTTTCTGAAGCTACACCTATCTTGGGCCAAAATTACACTTATTTTGTATTGGGTGGCACTATTATTTACTGAATTTTTTCAAACAGCTCGGGACATTCAAAATGACGAGCACACTGGCACCAGAATACAGGAGTATCAGATTAATATATATACATACATATAAATAAGTCTATGCATGTGTGTGGACATATGTATGCATTGGCATCGGCGATAGTTTTAAGCATTTAATTACTAAATTACATGCGCGTCATCTTTTGTAGAAAACTTTGGGAGTTGGTGGGTGATCATGCGTATCATGATCATTTCACAAGGCACAAGTGCATGACATCTTGCTCTGTAGCTGTTATGGCTTCTCTGCGTCAAGTTTCCAGATCGAAGAGTTTCCTAGTTCAACTTCTCCCATCCTTTTGACATTCTAAATTGTTCAACTTGGAATGCCTTGAATATCCTTTATTTCTGGGTACAGCCATCATTATTAGTCATCAATCGACATGGCATACTTTTGAGAGTAGCCTTCAAACCTTTGAGACCCCTGTAGAGTTACCCTGAAGTAAAGTTGACTCCACTTCATTGTGACATCCCCTTCTTTTTTTACAACTTAAACGTGTGACAAGCAACTTTTTGTTTCCCTCTTTTCCTCATCTTCTAACTCCATCATAGACTTCAGTTCAGCTTCTTTTTATCTGGATGGCTTCCTTGAGTACTGCTCATCAGTTTTTCCCATTTGCAGGTTGTTAGACATGAATCTGAGACTCCTTCACATCTCCGATTTTCAGCTTGGAGGAGTGCTGGAGTTGTTGAGAAAATCTGTAGAAATTGTGGTGCTGCACTTATTTTTTAGGCTCAGATATGAGAAATTCGGGCATTTTACTCTTCTTTGCGGACATTTTTTTGTAGAGAAATTGGAAGGGGAAGTACTGCTTAATCTTTCTGCTGTAAGTTAAAATGAATTCATACCCCAGTCAGAATTTGGTCTAAGTCACTCTTTGCTTGTTACTTTCTTTACCCCTTATTCTTGATTTCCCTTGTTTGTAAAAGCAAAGGTCACCTCAATTTCAGGTGCCATATTATATTGGAATTTAGTTATTTTCCCCAGCAGACTCCCCTCTTCATCCTTTCTCTTGTTTTGTTCCAATTTGTGCAAGCTGTGCTCAAATTTACTCGTCAAAAATTTGAGTTTCTTGAAGTCTTCGTGGGGCAGCTTATCTTTTATATTTTGTTGTCAAAGTGAAATTTGAAAATTAGTGAGCCAATTTGCTAATTCTTGTTAAGGATATTATAAAAACATGAAATCCAGACGTTACTTGAGTTAATTTTGCTACTTGAATATTGCAAAAGCATAGAGAAACAGGGCGATGAACTCTTTGGCACTTTTGTGAAAACTGAAGTAGTTTGGGCAATATTTATACAACTCATTAACAGATTTAAGTATTGCACTTAGCCACTCTTTACTCGGTTGTTCTATTTTTTAAATCACTAGTCTTAAAATATGTGCTATGTGCGTGTACCTTGAGTCCCTAGGTTAATGAATGGATAACTTTAGAAAAATAAGTTAAAACATCAATTACATGTTTAATGACATAAGTATATTTTACAAGAATAATTATACAAAATTGGCGCATATACAATTGTTTATATATTTAACTTGGGAGAAAAATATTTCTTGAATGGATCTGTGAAGTTGATGCATTAAATCCAAATATGCATGTTAANCGAAATGCGTTGAGGCGCAGCAGTTGACTGGACATCTAGGGGTAAAGCACTGTTTCGGTGCGGGCCGCGAGAGCGGTACCAAATCGAGGCAAACTCTGAATACTAGATATGACCTCAAAATACAAGGGTCAAGGTCGGTTAGTGAGACGTTGGGGGATAAGCTTCATCGTCGAGAGGGAAACAACCTGGATCACCAGCTAAGGCCCCTAAATGACCGCTCAGTGATAAAGGAGATAGGGGTGCAAAGGGTCTAGCTGTTGGAATAGTGGTATCCATTGTTATTTGCGCCCTTGTT
This sequence comes from Nicotiana paniculata, assembly GCA_005239505.1. Taxonomy (NCBI): domain Eukaryota; kingdom Viridiplantae; phylum Streptophyta; class Magnoliopsida; order Solanales; family Solanaceae; genus Nicotiana; species Nicotiana paniculata. The sequence goes on along the minus strand of ML333270.1, from coordinate 11,738 downwards.
GTTAGTAAAATTGGTGAATTAAGCTTCCATGAAGTTAAGGTCCAAAATATGGAAGAAACAAGCGTTTCCACGACTCTACCACCCAGTCAATTCTGTTCCACTTAATCCCTCTTTCATGACCACATATCTTTCCGGCTAAGGAATGGGGAATCTTTCTCCTGTTACATGAATTCAATTTTCAGCCTAATTGAATCCAATCGTAGATATTATGCCAGTCATCCCTTTGTTCCCACCCCCCGAGTTTATGCTTCAACAGGAATCACACAAGGGTAGATTAGAAATCTCTGGTAAAATGCCCGCCCGTAACCCAGCAGATAAAGTACATTACATAGTCCAGGGATTGGCGAATTACTCATTCAGTGACTTTGCATTTATTCATGATTGAGTATTCTATTTTGATTTTGTATTTATTTAAAATTGTAGAAATATGACTTGTTTCTCTTCTTGCTAATGTTACTATATCTTTTTGATTTTTATTTCAAAAAAAAAATTTATAAAGAGAATCTTACGGAAATGTCACAAATAAGTCATAATTTACCAACCTCTAGTCATTAATCATAGGTTCATCAAAACTAGTCAAGCACATAAAAAAATTGAAAACCCAAATAAATAAGGATTCTTTTTCTCCAAGAATCACACGCAAAGATTTCCTTCCATATTTTTAAGCGTGTCAACAACATTAGATACAAGACAGAAAAGAAATTTCATGGACAAAGTAGCAAACAAAGGTGATAATATATATATATATATATATATATATATATATATATAGGGGCCTTTTTCAATGGGTATGGTTGAAAATCGATGAAAACATATAGATGAGTCAATACAAAATTTGAGGTGATTTGGACTGATTTGGTATCAAAATTTGTAGTTAAAATCGAGTTCAAAAAATTGTTGTACGACACATGTATCAAACATCTATCACGCATGTACACACACAGGTATACATGGATATTTATGTGATACAAATATGATACATATGTGATACACATATCATCTTTTTCTATGTTCAGCTTCTACTTCGAATTTTGCAATTCAAACCACCTCAAAACTCTATCAAATCTTCCAAAAACCGAGATTTAAATTCCTTAAATGGATGCATCAATTCCAACAACACCACTCAAAAAAATCAAAAAATTTGACATTCTTTTGGATACAAATAGTTAATTGGTTAATATTAGTACTATTATGCATTGTCTAATTTTTGTACTAACTTACTTATGAGTTGACATAATTGGTAATTTCCCTTCAACAAAAAGAAAAATATTATAAGTAAATTGTCTAATTCATATAATTAAGTTTTAACTAATTTTAATACCCTAAATATTAGGACTTACTATATAATATTTCAAAGGAATTTTTACATACCTATACATTATTGAAAATTTTGTTACCCTCTCTACTCAAGTTTCACTTTAATTACCTCCTACATACAAAATTACCAATTATGTACATTTTTAAAATTTAAAGATAATTAATCAATTCCTATAATCAGTCACACTCTCCGTCACGTTTCTCTCTCCATATCCCACCCCCTCTCCCCCACGTATCTTGCACAAGAGAGCAGCAATTCCACCATTGGTAGCCATTAAAAAGCTTTGAAGCTTTAACTTCGAATTTGGATTTTCAAAAAATATTACTTGTTTGAATTGGGTGTTGTTGCAAACAATTAGGAATTCTCTCCACGTCTCTCTCTATATCTCATCCCTAATTCCAGTAATGTAAAGCAAAGAAAAAGAGAGCAGCAATTCCACCATTGACAACCATTAAAAAGCTTTGAAGCTTTGAATTCGAATTTGAGTTTTCAAAAATGATTATTTGTTTGGATTGGGTGTTGTTGCAAGCAATTGGGAATATGGTTTGGAGTTTATATCTCAATTTTGAGGGTGTTTTGGTGAAAAATAGACTTGATTTTGGCTGAATTTCAGATTGAAGAAGAAGAAGAAGAAGAAGAAGAAGAAGAAGAAGAAGAAGAAGTGATATGCAATATATTTACGAAATTGTAGTAAAATTATAAAAATAATGTATGAAAATTGTAGATAAGTTGTATAATATATAATTAGCTGTATGAAATTTATTTTTAGTTTTGGTGAAAAATAGACTTGATTTTGGCTGAATTTCAGATTGAAGAAGAAGAAGAAGAAGAAGAAGAAGAAGAAGAAGTGATATGCAATATATTTACGAAATTGTAGTAAAATTATAAAANATTATTTGTTTGGATTGGGTGTTGTTGCAAGCAATTGGGAATATGGTTTGGAGTTTATATCTCAATTTTGAGGGTGTTTTGGTGAAAAATAGACTTGATTTTGGCTGAATTTCAGATTGAAGAAGTTGAAGAAGAAGAAGAAGAAGAAGAAGAAGAAGAAGAAGTGATATGCAATATATTTACGAAATTGTAGTAAAATTATAAAAATAATGTATGAAAATTGTAGATAAGTTGTATAATATATAATTAGCTGTATGAAATTTATTTTTANNNTATGTATAAATCAGATACAAAATATACAAAAGACATATTGTATAAATTTTATATAAAATTTGTATTTAAGTTGTATGTTATTGTAGTTGTATTTAACTGGATAAAAATAATGTGTGAAAGTTGTAAATAAGTTGTAGATAAATTGTATAATATATAATTAGTTATATGAAATTTGTTTTACTATGTATAAATCATATAAAAAATATATAAAAGACATATTGTATAAATTTTGTATAAAATTTGTATTTAAGTTGTATGTTATTGTAGTTGTATTTAACAGGTAGAAATAATATGTGAAAGCTGTAGATAAATTGTATAATATATAATTAGTTGTATGAAATTTATGTTTTACTATGTCTAAATCAGATACAAAATATACAAATGACATATAATATAAATTTTGTACAAAATTTGTATTTAAGTTTATGTTATATAAATATGTTAACAAACTGACAACTGAATAAATTGTACAGATAAAACGGATTTTATAAATTCAAACCTAACAAAAATCATTTTACTGTATTATTATTGCTTTGGAAGGAATATTGATTGGAAGCGTTATATTTTCTCTTTCTTTTTCTCGAAAAACTAAAATATGGATCGCATTTGCAAATCAAACTGACCTTGAAAACAGATCTGTGGTTTGATCTGGAACTTGTTGGTGTTAAAGTTAAAACTATAAAATAATTGATTTTATTTGGTATTAACTATAGTAATAAATTTGAGGCAAATCGATCTAAATATAAACAGCCATCCTCTGGCTAAATTTGCACTAGAATTATGTGAAACATTGACAATAAACAATTCAAAAAGCAAAAGGGAACAAAAAAGAAATAGAAAAACTCAATCCATTCCACACGCGATAGAATCAGTCCAAAGATCGACTATTTCCCTTAAAAGAAAAATGGTGTAACTAAATTCCTTAATTGAAGACACAAATAATGGATTTGAGAGTCTTTTAAGGTTGATTGTATATATTTTGTAAACAAAACTTATTTACGTCTGGTTATTAACTAAACATGAACATTAATGGTAATAAAGTTTCAAAAAATGTATAGGAATTAAAAAATTCCTTTTTCAAATAAGCAAAGTTTTTATTGAACTTAAAATACTAAATCTTAGAAAAGTAATTAAATAATTATTTTATCTGATGTGAAATATATTTTCAATAGTGTTAGGGTGCGTGTTTTCCCTAACGCGCAAAGCAATTGCTGGTCTATAGTAGGCGCGTGTACCATTTTCGATAAAAATATATGTTTAAAAATAGTACAACTAATATTCATAACATATGCTTGAGGTAATTAAAAGACCCTTTTTAACTATGGATTAAGAAATTATAATGTGATGCTTGATCAGGGACGGAGCAAGAGTGTAGCCAGCGGGTTCGGTCGAACCCAATAGCTTTAGTTCGAACCATGTATTTATCTTAAAAAATTAATTGAATATGTATAAATTATTAATTTAGAAACCAGTAACTTAAAATAATTAGAATTCTGAACCCATAAACTTGAAATCATGGCCCCGCATCTGTTCTTGATATATCTATAAATTCTGTTTTAGTGAAAGTAGTTTAAACCAAATCTACGTTTGTTTCATTAGGAAACTATGTCAAATTTTATTAAATGCATGCATGAAATTACTCGAACAATAAAAGGTTTAATTAGATTAAGACAACTAAATTCAATTGGGTATTACTTCTTTTATATTTACTTAATTCCTTTTCTCTACTAGTGAATCTTGAAATTTCTCTCCTCAAAATTCAGCACCCTGTTTATTTTTTATTTTTTTTATTTGAAGTAGTAATCAATTTTTGTGTGCTAAAAGGAAAAATAAAAGAATGAAAGCAAATTGTAGTACAACAACAACAACCCGATAAAATTCTATTAATAGGGTGTGGGGAGGGTATAATGTACGCACACCTTGACCTTACCCCAGAGGGGGTAGAGAGGCTGTTTTGGGGAGATCCTCGGCTCATAGATAATAGTTATGTGACACAAAACCCGAAAAATAATATCAGAGCAACGTAAGAGACAACAAATAAATGAAAAAACAGTAACACAAACATTATGCAAAAGTGTGAAAGCAAATTGTAATAAAGGGAAGAAATGTTGAGAAAGTCAAACAGGAAAGGGAAGTCAATATGTTAATGCGCAAGCAAGCACACTAAATCAAAACGTTGTGGTTGGATTTTATCTAAAATGGAAGGAACTAAAGAGAGGTAAAAGGAAAATGGAGATGATGAATTGCTAAATAAGTGAGAAAATGCATATATTTGCTAAATAAGTACAAAAGTATGATCGTTACAGTCTTTCCTAAATCATTTTCTTAAACAAATAGATTTTCTGCCAAAATTATGTGTTTGGAGAAAAAAATTGCATCTCAGAGTTGTTACTACCTAACATTGATGACCATTTTTATTTCCCCTTCAAGTTCTTTGCTAATGCTTAAGCTGATTTTGCAGTGAAATCAATGGTGCATCAACTGATGAAGCATCCAAGAAAATAGACTTGGAGAAATTTGCGCCAGACCTAGGAGTGGCAAAGTCTGGGAAAGTTTTGAATAAGAAGAGAAAGTACGCCCAATTTTTATTTGGATCTGGGTCAGTCTGATTTTTTATTGCATACTTGTACCGTCAGAGGTGATGAAGGGGATGAAAAGTTTCATAAGACGTTTCACAAGAATTATACGCATGGTAGGCATGGTAGGCAGAACATGGTGCTGCTTCGTCTAAGTGAAGACATGACACTTGATAGGAGGGGAGGTTGAAGATTAAAGTAAATGGTTAGTAGGTCACCGATAGTCTTAGTAGCATGCATTTCCTTTCTTATTCTTTGATTTTTATTATGGTATGTGATTTTGTTCGCCTCAGGTATTGTATTTCGTGTTGCTATTATTGGATATTGTTTATCTTTTTCTCTTCCATCTTTCTTCCTTCCTTGCTTCCTCTTCTTCTTCTTGTCCTTCTTGAGCCGAGGGTTTATTGGAAACAGACTCTTTACCTGCATTAGATACGGGTAAGGTTTGCGTACAAACTATACTTCTCAGACCCCACATACTAGGATCAAACTGGATTTGTTGTTGTTGAATATGTGGTTTGCGTAAAGACTACACTTCCCAGACCCCACATACTGGGATCAAACTGGATTTGTTGTTGTTGAATATGTGGATCAAACTGAATTTGTTGTTGTTGTTGTTGTATTCCATTTAAGGTAATTCAACAACAGAGTTTGTTTTTTCAAATTTGTGTAAAATTATTAAAAGATTAAAGTTCTATCCTGGTGGGATTTGATAAAATGTCCAGGGTTGGCGGAATGAAAGAGTTGTTCAAATTCCTCCACTTGAAATTGGCCGAATTATCTTGGTGCTGGACGATGACCCTCCTCCTCAGAGAAACAAGGTTTTTAGATACTATTTGGTTATACATGAAACACTGTATTTTGACGTTCACGATTGATATTTCTCTACTTAATCATGTTAAACATAGTGTTCATAGACTTATAGCCTGTTTGGCCAAGCTTTTTTTCTTGGGGGGCCAAAAGCACTTTTTTTGGCCAAAAACACTTTTGGCCAAAAATTGAGGTGTTTGGCCGAGCTTTTGGATGGAAAAAAGTGCTTTTGAGGAGATGCAGAAGCAGAAAAAAATAGTTTCTTTCAAAAAGCACTTTTCTGAGAAACACTTTTGAGAAAAATACACTTAGAAGCAGTTTTCAAAAGATTGACCAAACATTAATTACTGTTCAAAAGTACTTTTCAAATTAATTAGCCAAATACAAACTGCTTCTCGCCAGAGAAAAGCACTTCTCAAAATAACCTGATTTTAGAAGCTTGGCCAAACAGGCTAGAGAGTGTGTTGTTGGCAGGTACAGGAAGTTGTGAAGATGATGGAGATGGAACTTGGAGATGGGAGGATATATATCATCAGCTATGCAAGGTTCCATTCTCTTGCAATTATAAGAAACTTACTGTCATAGAAAGTAAACTTCATTGTTCAAAGTTATTCACTAATCAATATCAAATTTCAACTGTCCAGCTTTCTACTTATATTTTTTATCATTTGAGTTGTAAGTTACTTGAGCTCAATGAAGCTTCTTAATCGTGCTATGACGTTGAATGGTTGTCCTCATTTTGCTGACTAATTTTTATGAAGAATTCTCCCTTCATGTGGTGATTATGTGAGAGGCTGAGTTTGTCTAGCTATGTGAATGAAACTCTGGAACATTTCTCCTGTTAACAGGTTTATCTGTTTATATCTTCTCAAAGAATCTCTGGATGTCTGGTAACAGAGCCCATAAAGAAGGCGTATAAGATTCTCTCAAGATCAGAAGGCAGCAGGTGTAAGGTTTCACCTGAGAAGGAAGCAAGGCGGACTTCAACCACACTCCAATTTGGGGGTGTGAGTTTCCAAAGGGAAATTGTAAGAATAAATCAATCAACCAAAAGCCATGAATAGTCTGATAGTGGAGTAATCTCACGTGAGAAGGAAGCTGTATCTGCTTTATGTGGCATTAGAGCCATTTGGGTCAGTCCCTCCAGCAGAAGAAAACATATTGCCAGCTATTTGCTGGATGCTGCTAGGTAATGCCATTCACTTTCTCAGAGTTGTTATGGTTCCTTGAAGTTTTTTTATTGTAAATATATTGCATGCTTAATGAACTGACAAAAGTTAAATTTACGAGGTTCAAACTAGTAATTGCTCCTTTTGAATTGGAAACAATAAATTTCATGTCTGAGAAACGAGACCACCGGAAAAAGGAAGAAAGGCGACAGTGACTGATAAAACAAACCTAAATTCCATAAGTAAGAGTCTGATGCTCTCACTTGACAAGTGTCTTTGTAAACTTGAAGCTGAGTTTTTCTTAGCTTGCACTTGATAATTTATGAAAGGGGTCCTGGTATGCAAGTATTCACAGAATCAGAGTGGTGTACGCCATCAATGTAGTATGAGAAGATCCTACCACGGTGTACTCTATCTATATTGCAGAAACAGAATGGTGTAGTACTCTCTGCTGCTCAAGTACCTGATCGAGTCGCTCGATTGGTGCTTCTCAAGATGAAGAGCTGTCCTCCAGCTTCGTAAAGTTTACCAGAGACTTCTACTCTCCCGGTAAAGTTGCAGTTTCAGACATAATGCCTCTAGTTTTTCCATGCAGTAATTATCTTGATAAGGAAATTGTTCTGAGGAATATAGCTGAGTGCTATCAAGGAGGTTTAGAGATGATTAAGAAGGTTTTGCCCACTACTTCCTATATTCAATGTGCAACAATTTCAAATTCATGCTATTACAAAACCCTGCCGCACTCAAGAGCCTTGTTTTTGAGTAGAGAAAGGTTAGTGGTGGTCCCATTATTCACCGAGTTTTAGACCATGTACTATTGCCCCTCTGAGATTGCTCCGTCATCAAAAAAATAAAAAATAGAAACATATTACCCTCATATTAGACTATGCCCCTGAGATTTGGTAAAAGAAAGGTGCATTAGCGGTTAATACATTGTAATTGGATAAGTTCTAATGAATATGTCAAAACAAAATGACAAAGGAAAGAAAGAAGAGCACACCAAAATGAAAGATTGGATGTTGCTTAGTAGATGCTCACACACAGAGTTCGTCGTTGAAGCATCAAATGTGCTTCTATTTCGCAAATAGAGTTTGTCTGACCGTGCTATTTGCAAAATAACTGTTGCATTATAAATTTGGTCAAATAAGTTACTTGAAGTTGGTAAAATGGGTAATAACTATTTTCTTTAAATTAAACTCCTTGTTTGCCATTTGCAGTCTGGAATGCCAAAGTTCCGCATAGATTTGGATTGCTTATGATTTACATTTAGTCTGAACTTGCTTCTCATTCTTCAATGCAGGGGAACCTTTTGCAAGGATTTAGTTCTTAAACGCTCAGAGTTAGCCTATTCTCAGCCAACTTCAGTTGGAAGGGCCTTCATATCCAGTTATACAAGCAGTGACTTTCTTTGTTTATACAACTTCTGATCTGTAGTAAGGGTTTAAGAAATAGCATGTTGATTTTTTTATGCCAAGTATGTTTTCATTTAGCATAGTAATTTACTGGATAATCCATCTATGTTCATGTGTGGAAACTTATTGATATTTCTTTGTTTTGACTGGAGCAGACAAAGCTATTCTTTCCCAATATATTACATGGTTAAGTGTTACAGGTATTAATCTTCTTGCTCTCAGCAGGTGGTTGTATATCTTTAACTGGAAGTCAATTATTTGGCTCCATGTGAGAATCAGTTTTCTCTACGTTAAATGCTTCTTTGAATTTCACAGGTTCATTCATTTCTCTATTCAGTTTACTTTCAACTGTCTTGCACGTCAAATGACTCGTCTAGTCTAGTGCATTAATGTAAAAGAGGTGGTTGAACTAATAATATAGATGACCATCGCAAGCTAAACTGGGAGAGCATAGTGGACTTTGGTAGTCAATGTTTGTGGTTTGATGTGCCATCGGTAGTATGCCTCTGATTTCGAAGAGATACGGGGAATGAATCTCTGAGGAGATGATTGCGACATTGATAACTGGAGCACAAAGAAAAAACACACTGCTGTAGCCCATAAGACATCTGATTGGGGAATGCCTTGAGTGAATGGAGAAACCAATTTCTGGTCCTTCTTCCTTTCATTTCCTTCTCATTTCCAGTTTTCTTTTCCATCTATCTCTCTTCCTTTTGACCTTCCATTTTCTTTCTTTGTTCTTTTTTTGTTTCCTTTCTCTTTGTGATCCCTTGTAGTCCATCCACTACAACTCAGTCATTACCTGTGTTTGCTCCTCTATGGACATTGGCACCTACAGAAGCCAACACAAACCTCTTTGAATGATCTTTCTATTTGAAGAAGGATTTACTAGGAATGATTCAGAATACTCAACTCTACCTCTCCAGGTAAGGGTAAGGTCTGCGTACTTACTGAGTATGTTGTTGTTGTTGATGATTCAGAATAACTCTGAGAAGCACCAGAACTTGTATTTGTTTTAACTGATATGACAACGTTGCTTCCTTTTTGTCTTCACAGTACTAGACTAGATCGTTGATGTACTCCAAATCCCTCTTGCATCAACCCCTTTGTTAATAGGTGCATTGCTGATAGTTTGCATGCTCTGTGTAGTCATACAACGACAGAAGTATCCTTGAAGTGTTTCGGGACCTATAGTGTTCATTACAGGTTCTGGAAAAGAGTAATTTTGTGATATGACATGACATTCTTGACATTGGGATGAGAAAGGGTATTTTTACAGTTTATTTTGATAGGCAGAAGTGTGCAATTTAGCTTCCTTTGGTGTTCAAGAGCATCCTAGTACATGATTGCTTAGATGTAAAGTTGAGTATCGGAACAGCTGACAAATAAGCAAGTCTTGTTCACTTTGCATTGGAATTGGATGCACAATTTATCAGAATATTTGATACATGCTCTGCCAAAACTGTCTGTGTACTCCAGAACCTAAATGTAGTTCTTTTTGACAAGTAGAACCGCAATAAGTGTAAAAAAAATAAAAGAATGACATTTTATGTATAACGCTCTTTTATAAGAGCGTTATACTTAAAGGACATTAAAGTATAGAAAGAGCGTTATATATATAACGCATTAAAGAAAAGCGCTATATAAGTATAACGCAGTAATAAAGAGCAGAAAAGCGCTATATAAGTATAACGCAGTAATAAAGAGCGCTATACTTGTTTTGTGGGCCCACCAATAAGTCTCATGCGCTTAACTGACATAACAATAATTCGAATGGATACGCCCTTTAAAAGAGCGCTATACCTAAAGAATTCACCCCCCCCCCCAGCTAGGGATTGCCTTATTTAAAGGCGCTAGGATTTTACAGAAATTCATTCAAAAATATTCTATCTCCCGTTTAATCATAATGTCTGAAGAGCGAAAAGTAAAGGTTTCATTATATTGGGAGGGGGGGAGGGGTGAGGTTGTGGTGGCAAATAACACTGTGAGTTATAGTACTTTCACAGTGTCATGTTAAGTTGCCACTTACAATGTAGTACGATACATTGGTATCGTTGGTATATAAAAAAACGAGTGTGAGGAAATGTTCGCTGAACCTTAAAGTAATCGGAAGATATCTGTATTCCGTCAATCCGCAAGGGATTGCTTGTTACGCTGAGTTTAACAACGACGATGATGAAACTTTGAGGGATTTTTTGAGGACTCCGGATGAATACAGGAAATTTCTTGTAATAAAAATATTGAAAATGTACATCAAGGTTGAAGACGTTCGCAATAATGAGGTTGAGCATAGCAGGGATAACCCTCAGCCATCGAGTGGTTATTTTAAAGCAGTTTTTGCCGGACAGGTTCCGGCTGAAAGAGTTTGCCCTGATTTAAACTTATCATCACGGGCGAATGAGGAGCGAGGAAATAATTTCTCTCTTGCTTTACATAATCCACAAGACGAGCGGTAAACTTCAATTTTCTTTTGTGTTAGGATGTGTATTTTTGTTGTATTGAATTTGTATTAACGCTCATATATTCCACAGAGGGTACCGGCTAGATATGCATTTTACAAGTTATGAACCAACGCCCAGTTGGAATATGCCTAATTTTGGTGTGTTGGATCATGGTGGTCCATCAGGGAGTCATCACCATCAGAAAAATGTCCATCATGAAATGTCAACACATTCCAACTTGTAAATGAAGTGATACAACTATATGGAAAGTATTTATTAATTACTATAGCTTATTATTTTGTTATTTGTGCAGTGAAAACGAGCAAGTTGAACCACATGTCCTCACTCAATTTTCCGAAGACGACATATTAAATCGGGATTTGGCAACCACTAAGCCCTCTCAATTCACGTACCTACCCAACAAGAAAGTTTACAACGTTACCAATCGTTCATGAGATCATGTGCTCTCACCAACAAACAAAAGAGCGAATATAAATAGTCCACACATTCAAATATGCTTTTGAACGTAATTTAAGGACATCACACAATTTAACAAATGCTCTCACTCTCACAAAGAATTCATATGCATCCGGTGGTCTTACTATAAGCTCGCCCGTAGTGTAGATCTCCACTAATTCAAGTTAGCCAAGTCTAGGATCAATTAGGACTTTTAAGGTTGTAATGTAGGCTAAAGGACGGGTATGATAGATTTAGGAATAGTGACTATCCCTCCTAAGCACTTTAATACACTATCTTCACAAATCAACATATATTCTTCTCGACCTATTCATATTCAACATAGCCCTTTTTCAATTAAGCACTTCTATATTTTCACTAGCACACATTAA
>MDKI01051349.1:0-19768 GCA_005239505.1 Nicotiana paniculata | reverse complement strand
ACAAGTGTATAAATCCCTAAAATAACCCGACCCTGTGTTACTAGTGATGAATGAATGTTATATCATACACACACTAACATATACTATAATAAGTTATGAATGAAATAGTGGATGAACTTTTAGAAAATGATTTGGAACATCCTACACACATATTGGAAGAAGTTGATATAGATGAAGTAACAATTATAGAAAATGAGGAAGTAGAATCAACTGATGAAGCTCAAACTAGTGAGGAAGAAGAATTCTCGGATGAGGAACAATAAATCGATGAGCTTTAAAAAGTTGGTTTCTTTAATAACTCTCGTTTTATAGCTAGTTTCTTATATGTTTCAATCTAAATATGTATTATATTATGCAGATGACAGGAAAGGGTCAAGGTAACGATGACCCTACTGGTTCTCGGGGTCGACAAAAGGCTAGTAAGGGAAAGAGGAGGGTACAAGATAATCCTCCATCTTTTCCACCCTCTTCAGAGATGCCGATGCCTACGCCTATGTCTTATCCTTCACCCGATGGCTATTATGAGGTTCCACAACATCACCAGCCCTACGTCTTTATGCAGACATTGGGTCTTTCATCACAGGGTCATAGGACTGTACGTCCGTCATACAGTCCAGCTGCCTCACGACCACATGGATCGCATCCATCCGTGTCACATCCATGGGGGTCACAGCCAATTGCGGTCGATCCAGCTATGTCGCAGTCACAGGGATCACAACCATCTTCAACAGGGACTCCATCTATTTCAGACCTTCGCCTGCGGGATAGTAGCTCTGACCCCCCTACACCTTCCACACATGCCTCTAATGTACAAGTTTCGGACGATGATGTTGATGATGACGAGGAATTGCATCATGATCAGTATGGCAGGATCATCATAGTCCCTGAGGGTGATGGGTAAGAGTAATTTGTTATTTTTACGTTTATTGTTTTGTACAGTTTGTACTAAGATATTAATGTGTTCTCCATTTTTGTTAAGTTGCAGGTTCATCTCGAGTAATATTACTACGAGGATAATCACCAAAGCCACCAGAAAGCTTTATGATACCCCCTATACGAGTTGGAGTGAATTCCCATTCACGCTGAAGGAGCAAATTTTTAATGAATTTAAGGTATAAATGTTTTTAAGAAGTATAATTATTTATATTTATGATATTTCTATATAATATTTAACTTTTGAAATATAGAGCAAGTGTGTATGGGAACACCGCTATAGCGCGGAAGTGGCTGCAAATTTTAATCTCAAAGCTCGGAAGTGGTTGTCGCATAGTTTCTCCAAAGCTAGACAGTTCAACAAGAAGCTTGGCTGGTTGCTTCAACATTTATGGGAGGATTTGCAAAGGGAATGGCTTACCGCAACCTTATTACAGAAGAGCGTAAAAGGAAAGAAAGCTCACGCATCCGAGAAGGGAGAGTCCTTGCATACTGGAGGTGCGATCAGCCAAGGGACAATAAAAAGAAGATTGATACGTAATTGATTAATTTATTTTAATTTTCAAAGTATATCTATTCTGTTTATTAACTAAAATTTATGAGTTTTCAGGAAAAGAAGTTGGGGCGTCCAATGAAGCAAGATGAGTTATTCAAGGAGACTCATATTGTCAAGAAGAAGAAAGAGACGGATCAAGAAAGGTGGGTCGAGGGCCGAGCCTCGACTGTACATGTAAGTTTTCACTTTTCATTAAGTATTTTGATTTACATTTATATAAATTTTGAAATACTAATTCAATGTAATTTTTCTTATAGGATCGCTTCACAGCTGATGTGGAGGAATTCATACGCAGCCAGCCACCTAATGAGTCGGGCGAGGCAATCCAACTTTCGGACGAGGATGCTGAAAGAATATGGATGGAGGCTGCTGGCGGTGCAAAATGGGGGAAGGTATACGGGCTTCCTGTTAAGAAGTTCCATCGTTATCACTGTGGAATGAAAGGAATAGGGACTTCCTCGCAAGGCGAGCAACTTCATGGGGAGAGCCTCTCCGCTATACGGGAGAGTGTGACAAAGCTCACATCCGAACTAGAAGCTGCCTAGGAAAGAGAAAAGCTTAGAGATGCTCAGTACGTTGGCATGCAAGCTCAGTACCATGGCATGCAAGCTCAGCTCAAAGCTCTCCTAGCTTCTGGAGCTTTTCCGATTCCCCGGTCTCGCTAGTCATCGCCAGAGGCTCAACTTGAACGTGAGCGTTCCTTCCGTCCTCCCCGTGCTAGTTCCTCCCGTACTCCCCGTGATCGTTATTCTCGTCCACAAAATGGCCCTTCTCATTACCGCCTTGATAATAAAGATTCATCAGACGATGATGATAATGATGTTGAATGAAATAGTCCTTGAGTACTTTTATATACTTTGAACTAGACAATATAACTTTGGTCCGTTTTTGAATGGACTTGTAATAAGCGTTAACTTAGTTTTGTTAGTTTAATGTGTTAGTTCTATTGAACTTTATACTTTGTTGGTTTTAATATTGGTTTTAATGTTGTTGTTGTGTTATTGTTGTTGTTGTTGTTGTGTTGTTGTGTTGTTGTAGTTCGTATTGTTGTTGTTGTTGTAATAGGATTTGGTATGCTGGCAGATGGTGTAGCTGCCAAAATAGGCAGTTTCTGCCAAAATAATACCCAGAAAAGGAACCAACTTTGGTCGCTATTCTATAAAAAAAGATTTTCTGGGCAATGGCGACCAAAGTTGGTCGCTAACTAACCCAGATTTCCAGAATAGCGACCAACTTTGGTCGCTATTTTATTAAAAAAATATTTTTTCTGAAAATTGGCGCCCAAAGTTGGTCGCTTATGTAATAAAAAAAATAAATTGTTGAAATTAGCGACCAATTGTGGTCGCTTTTTATTAAAAAAAATTATAAAAAAGCGACCAACTTTGGTCGCTATTTTCTAAATTTTAAAATATTATATTTTTTTTACAGACCAAAGTTGGTCGCTTTTTTTGATACCCGGAATATTTGGTCCTTTTACCTTAGAGACCAAAGTTGGTTGGTCCCTAAGGTAAAGGGACCAACGAAAAAGCGACCAAACCATTTTGGACGCCTTTTGGTTGCTTTTGTACTGTTTAGCGACCAACTTTGGTCGTTTTTTCCGGATTTTTAATAGTGTTGGTCGGTCGACCTTGGTCTGTTTTTGCCGAATTTCTAGTAATGAAAAGCATGATCGAAAAATAATCAGACTCTCTCTTGAATTACTTGTTAATCCCGCTTCCAGAATTTCCCTAAAGCAAGAATATTACATGAATCCGTTTAAAACAGTTTTTAAGTATAAAACTAAAGGGAATTATCACATGTATTATGGAAAATCTTGATATTGAAGCTATTCCAAGAGCTGTACTCTTTTCACAATGTCATGATCGCTTACTTCTTCCAATTTTGAGTTTCAAAACCATATCCATAAATAGCAATGTAGTCCCAAAAGTTGTAGATCTGATGTAACTTTAAAATGAAATCATTTCCTCTAACTTTCTTCTCGTGCAAGATTGTCGTTGCATGGTAGGCAAGGGTAAAAACTAAAGAGAATGAAAAGGAAAAGCTATATAGAGAGAATATATCATCACAAGAACCAGACTGCAAGCTTGTCATGACTTGGAATTAAGTGCATGGAAATGGGCCAATCTGTATTTATGGTATTATGGTAAGGACCAGAGATGGGTGCAGCTTTTTTGCCACATATGGGAGTACAATAAATTATTAAATTTAAACTCATAATTTAATAGTACAACGAGCTCGGTACAAAATTAAGTACCATTTGAGTTATCCACTGGTCATGTCATCATGCTACTACGTGGTGCATGTCTGTTTAAATTTGAACTTGTGTTGGTTCTACGAATCTTAAAAAGAATGGACGTGGTTTAGGTTGGGACCATGTTTCACTTTCCAATTGGATGGTGTAGTTATTTTATTCTTATTCCAAGAATCTTTTGATTGATCAGGTTTCTTAAATTTCACCCTACTTTTGATACTCATTATTGTTACATAATAGGAGCACTATGGTAACACCATATAATTTCGAAGGGGGGTTCAAAACCATAGAAATCTCAAATTTCTTACAAAATATATGTAATGTAGCAAAAGTAGCGAGTGTATTTGAAACATTATGGACCAGTTTGGCCATTAATTTTGTCAAAAAAAAAATTGAGTTTTATTTGGCAAACACATGTTTGACCATAAATTTTACCTATATTTTGGCAAAATTCCAAATATAGCTGGTTTTGAGTCAAATCCCTTATAATACACATATTTTTCCAAAATATATTTTGAAAAAGTATGTCCAAACATATTTTTATCTTCAAACCAAACTTTATCCAAAATAAATTTTTAAAATAAATTTGAGAATTTATGATGAAATAGCTACCGGTGTATCTTAGTTTAGTAGCATTTCCTGCAAATGTACACATGTTGTACATTCTCTCATCTACGTACTGTCCCATTTGTCCTATTTATCCAATGCTTTTATTTTGTATTATTGGATACTTGAGGGCACCTCGTAACAAGTGCAGTCAAAGGAATTGACTATGCTTAGGAGCAGTCCGATCCCTCTCTATGGCTATCGCATGTGTCCCAGCTGACCTGGAAAGAGTGCTACTCCATTAGGATTTTGGTGTTATTTAATATTCTTTGATAGTATAGTTATCAATTATTGGTGCAACTTAACACACTGTATTATTTTTCAGATTATTTCTTCCAATATTTATGGAATAGGAATAATAACCTTTTATATGAATTGGTAGTAAGTTAACTCTATATTAAATTAATCAAAGGGACATCACGATGATGCATGCGACCATATGATATATCACCAACTTACAGGTTCCAATAACTTTCAAATTCGTATGACTAAAGAAATTTCCAAGTTGGATCAGGTTAGTTTTAAAAAACGCTTTCACACATGAGATATTGAAACAAACAAATCGTAATTTATATAGTGGATGTTATTTTTCGACTCAACCTATCTCTCCTTTGAACAGAAAAGACCAACATCCTAAATTCTTCGCTTTTAGTTTTGGGGCGACAAAGTGAGTTTGATTGATGGAGTAGCTAGCTAGTATGGATTGGACAATAATCTTAATATAGTAACTGAGAAATCTGAAAATGAAATCTTCCACTAAACAAGTATACTTCCAAATGTAGCCACTAGCAGCCAGAGTTAGACAAGCATGCGCGATGACTGCGGGGCACAAAGTGAGTCTCATGTTATTATCTGCTTTCATTATAAAAGATTGACATATCACATATATATTGCATGCCCAATAATAGACAAATCTTGAAGTAGTCGGTGCCAGGATCTTTCATTCCACACACGCTTAATATTTGTTAATTTGTTTATTTCTACCTTGTATTTTTGTCTTAATTAATAACAATAAAAAAACAGAAGCCAACACGGGTCCAATTGTTCATTCATATATCATGAATCTTGAATGTACAAACCGACCGTGCGTTCATCATCTTGTCGCCGTCATCTGAATCTTCTTTCTGTCGTTGGTTGCTATATGTCTTCCTTTGAAATTCTTAGCAGTGTAATTGCCACTAGCTAGAGTTGTGTTCATATTCTCATTTTACAAGCCTGGAGTTTTTTAAAATTGGTGTTTGGCTACTTTTCTTTTTTATAAGTCTAATCGCCATATTTAATTTTTCCTTATAAAAATTTAGGCACAAAGTTAACACTTATACTAGCTAATTTAGTCAAAATATATACTTCTAATGCTGACTATCAAATAACAAGATGTATAGTGTAAAATCGGTTCATATTAAATGCTCGTATAATAGAGTGACACGTGGAATCAGAAACAGATAGAAAGAAAGACAAGTGGAAGTCAAGGTCGGGGGCAACAGTCTCTGTTGGCATCGGGAAGCCAAAGGAATGTTGCTCATGAAGACACATAAATACCTATCACTCGATAGAATTCAATGGATAATATTCTGCAGTATTAAATACATGATCCGTTATAGAGAATATAACATTCATGGTCTGCCGTTACATATTCTTCAATGGCCTCCATAATTTTCATTTAAGAGGAGCTTGATCCGAGGACCTTGTTCCCTAGGTGCCACTATAAATAAGGATTCCAACAACCATTGTAAGCGCACGAATTTTCGGACAAAATTATAGTATACACTGTTCAAAGTTCAATAGCATTTTACTTTCTTGCTTCTTAATATTATTGCCTTCGGAAGCCATGCTCCCGGAGCCAAGCTCTCTGCTGTCTTATCTCGATTTTCTCACTAAGTTTTACATTCTTATTTAATTTATTTATCATTTTGGAATTTAATCGATTCGCTTGTCTATAAATCATGTATAAATTTAACTGTACCATTTTACAGGTAAACAGTTTGGCACCCACCGTGGGGCTTAGACAGTTGCGTAATTGAGTTTATCCTTGCATCTATTACTAACCTGTTTGATTCTTTGTTCTTAGAAGAAAATCATACAAATGACAGATAACGATGTCAACATTACACACAACGTTGAGGCCCAAGGAAAACAGCCTCAGCATAAAGACCCAATCAGTGATACCCACAACGAAGGGGATGAGGCCACGACGGTCCATGGCGGGCAATATCCATGACATGTTCGAGAGGCAAATTCTGATGATGCTAAGGACGAGCATGTTGCTGAAACATTAAGAATCCTAAGGGAGCACCAGAAGGCTATTATGGTCCACCTCTCACGACAGGATCGGGTCATGACGTAGTTGTAGCAGGCATTGTCGGGTGCTTCTAACAACGCGAATGAACGGGGTCCAGTTCCTCTTGGTGCTACCGTAAAACAAACAACTCCGAGGGTTGAGAAAAATACCCTGAGGGGGAAAGTCAGCTTCGACAGGTCCGGGGGGAACAATATCAGATACGGTAACAACAATGAGAATGACCCCTTTAAAACCGAACTCATGCAGTTCATGAGGGAAATAAACACTCGAATTGATCAAATTTCGGGTGCACCGCCAGTATTGATAGGACCAAGGTAAAATAAATACACCCAGTTTCCATTCAAACCAAGCGCGACACTAGAGTTGATCCCGAAGAGGTTCAAGATGCTAGACGTGCTGAAATTTGATGGGACATCGGATTCTCAGGAGCACATCACCACCTACACAATGACGGTGAAGGGGAATGACTTAACTCCACACGAGATCGAGTTAGTCTTACTGAAGAAATTTGGGGAGACCCTCACGAAAGGGGCCTTGATATGGTATTCCCTTTTACCCGAGCAATCAATAAATTCCTTCGATATGCTCACAGATTCTTTTATCAAGGCCCATGTCGGAACCAGAAAGGTACAATCCAGAAAGGCCGACATATTCAGGATTGCACAAGGAGAATTCGAATTTCTACGGGAGTTCGTTACTAGATTCCAGAAAGAAATGATGTTGTTAGCGGTCGTACCAAAAAAATGGGCAGCTGAAGCATTTACTAAAGGGTCGAATCCGAGAAGTTCCGATGCTTCCCCAAAATTGAAGGAAAGGCTGCTCGAATTCCAGGCAACAACATAGACGGATGTTCACAACCGGTATGATTCAAAGATTAGAATTAAGGGCGACTAGCTCGGTTTCCCGGCATCAGCCAAGGGTCGGGACTGGGAGAAGCATAAGGAGAAATCGAAGATGATTTCAACAAAGATTAACGGTCCTCTAGAGGTCGGTTTTTGCCCTATGAAAGGGCCGAAGGACGCGGCTGAGGTTTCCGGTTGGTGGATAGATTCGCTATCGATAGGAGAGCTGATTGTGACCGCAATAGCAGATCATTGCAGGATAAAGATGTATCGGGCTCCCGAGACTCCGGCTATCCTAGGTTATCCGAATACAACGTCAATATCATCATGGTGGAATTAGTGTCGGCTATGAGGAACATTAAGGAAGCACGGTTCCCGAAACCAATGAGATCCAACCTCAGTCAAAGGAATCCTAATTTATGGTGCGAGTACCATGAGACCAATGGCCACCGGACTGGGGACTGCCGGCATCTGCGTGAGGATGTGGCGACGTTAATGAAAAATGGCCATCTCAAAGAATTCTTAAGCGTCCGGGCCAAGAAAAACTACGGTCGTAACAGGGATAATGTGAAACCCTCGAAAGCGGGAGAAGATCCCCCCCGTCTGATGATCAACATAATTTTCAGGGGAAACGAGATTAATGGTGTAACTTTCTCAGCAGCAAAAAAGACAAAGGTATCAGTAACCCATAGCAAGAGACTCCGGGAAGTCGCTAAGACGACATCACCTTCATGGAGGAGGACGCATATAGACTCCTACTTCCACACAACGATGCCCTGGTAATCTCTCTTAATGTCTTAGATTTTAATATTAAACGCGTTTTGGTGGACCTAGGGAGTTCAACCAACATTATCCAAAGGACCATGCTAGAGCAAGCCAAACTAACTGGAAACATAATTCTGGCCACAAAGCTCATCGCCAGGTTCAATTTAGCAATTGTAACAACCCGAGGGGAAATCCCGCTGCCCACAAATGCCAAAGGGGTAATTAAGACAACCCTTTTCGAAGTAGTAGATGGCGATATGTGTTAAAATATCATCCTTGAGAGACCATGTCACGAGATGAAGGCTATACCGTCAAACAACCATCAACTCCTGAAATTCCCAACGCCAGAGAGAATTAAAAAGATAAGGGGTGACCAACTGACGACAAAGGAGATGAACGCGATCTCAGTTTCTAGTAGCAAAGGGAAGATTCATTCGGCATAGTAAATACAGGAACTGATGCTTGCTCCCGAACAACACGAAGTCAACGAAGGGGAGGATTCATCGGAATCTTACCAGGTACCAAGATATTTTCAGGTTTCAGAAGAGATGGACGTAATCAAATCCACAGCGGAAGAACACGAGCAAGTGGCATTGTTTGAGAAATTCTTTGAGAGGAAATTCCACTTGGGAACATGACTCAACCCCGAGCTCATGTCAGTATTTATTGAATTTCTTAACTGTAACGTTGACTGCTTCGCATGGTCGCATGTGGATATGACAGGTATCCCACCGGAAGTGGTTGTGCACAAACTTAGAGGTCAGAAACAAATTTGTCAAAGAAGAGGTAACTCGTTTAGTTGATATCGGTTCAATCCGAGAGGTAAAGTATCCTGACCGGTTTGCTAACATAGTGGTAGTTCCAACGAAGAATAATAAATTTTGCATGTGCGTAAACTATAAGGATCTAAATAAGGTGTGCCAAAAAGACTCGTTCCCATGGACAAACATTGATCAAATCATTGATGTGATGATCGGGAACGAGTTGATAAGTTTCCTTGATGCTTACTCTAGGTAAAACCAAATCAATATAAACTCGTAGGATCAGGAAAAAACTTCGTTCATAACAAAATTCGGCACATATTGCTATAATGTGATGCCTTTTGGGCTAAAGAACGCTGGAGCCACTTATCAGCGGCTTGTAAACAAAATATTTGAGAAATAAATAAGGAAAACCATGGAAGTTTACATAGATGATAATCTGATTAAGTCTTTGAACGCAGGTGATCATCTTAAACACCTGCAAAAAACCTTTGACATCCTAATGAAGCACAACATGAAGCTTAACCACAAAAAGTGTGCATTCGGAGTCAGCTCCGGTAGGTTATTGGGATTCCTGGTGTCGCAAAGGGGAATCGAAGTCAACCCTTGATGATAGGCTATAATTATGTATTTTAGTCGCTTATAGCACTCTAATTCATTGCACTTTACTTGTGTGAGCTTTAATTGGTAGTGTTTTGCACTTATTGTGTATTTTATGCCTTGTAGGAGTGATTCGGAGTTATGTAGATGTCGTGGAGCTAATTCGAGCTATTTGGAGCTTTGAATTCTGAGTAAAAGCCCAAGGTATTGAGCCAGTATCGTGTTCAGGGGTCGAGGACCAAGTATGGACATCAAAAATCAAGGTTGAAGTCGTACTCTGAAGAAATTACACTACTGCGGCGCGCCGGCGCGTGGTGCACCGCAACAATGCAATTCCTATTTCTTGACAATTTTGTGAGCCCTCTGATAATTTCTACTAATGCCTCACGTGATGTGTTTCCCCATGCGACGCGCCTGTGCATTTTTCCCAGAGTTATTTTCCTATTTCATCTAGGAAAGGGTGGGTTCGTATGGGCCCGAACCTACTTCATATAAAAACATGGGAAAATATTATTTTCTGGACTTTTGACATACTTTAGGCCTAAGGAAGCTAAGGAGGAGTTGGAAGAACACAAGCAAAAGGATCTCATCATTCCTTCCTCACTCAAGACCCGAGTTTGGATCAAATTTATATTTTCCTATACTTTAATTATACTTGTGATGAATTGCTCCATGTCTATGGAGTAATTCCCTTAGGGTTTGATGGATTTGGTGTACTGATGATTGTTTGTGGATTATAACTCTAGTTTTATATATTGGATCATTTTGGAAGATTTAATTGTTGCATCTATATTCACTAGTTCATGTAATCGAGAGAGGCATAACTTGTGATATCTTTGCATTATATTGTTGGTTGAGTTCATATATTCTTCTAAGTAATCGAAAGAGGCTAGTTGAAACACTGATTAAACCTAGTTAAGAGGTTGTCCTAAAGACCAATCCACTACGCATTCTTAAACATCTTCACGTGCTTAAAATTGGTTTATCTGGTGAGGTTAAGACTTAATCGAGAGAGGAGTTTTTGTTGAATGTTCGAACTAATAATTGAGTGAATTTGAGAGACTCACTTTAACATTAGAAGTGAATTATCTAGAGTTAGATACCGAACAGTTATCTTGCACCTATCCAGTCAAAACCCTATCTTCTCCCACTGATAACCTTATTTGCTTATTCCTTGTCTCGATAGTCACTAGTCAATAACTTTAGATTCTTAGTTAATTTTAGTTATTAATCATATAAATCTCAAATGTTGATCCTCTGGATAGCAATCAAGCTAGAAACTACGAGAATACTGCTTAAGTCCAGTCCCTGTGGATACGATATTGTACTATACTACCTTTGATTTGCGAGCATAATCTAAGTATGTGTTTTTCGCTCATCAAACTTTGGCGCCGTTGCCAGGGATTGACAATCAACAGTGTTTGAAATAGTTTGTAGTGCTAATTCAGGAATTTTTTTTCTTTTTATTTTTTCTATTTTTTCCTTTTTTCGTTTGGTGTTCATTGACTGTGCACATGTTACAGGTTAAGATTGGTGCATGACTCGAGCTTCTGCAAAAGAAGTGCTACCATATGAGCCAGAGTTAGAAAAAAACTATGACAACTGAGGAAGGAAAGATATCTCACCGAGACGTTAGAAAAGGTTAGGCAATCCTCAACCAAAGAAACTATGGTCGGAAATGGTGATGAAGAGGTAGATTTTGCTGCAAAAGAGGCAGTACAACAATGAGAACAAGTTGCACGGGAAGCTGAGGAAGCAACTATTAGAGCTGCATAGAATGTCTATAAAGAAGAGAGGGGTCACAAAATCAATCAACATCAACCCTTGGATGCAGACCAGTTCAAAAAAATATATCTCCCAAGCCTGGGAGATCACTTGGCGATTATGCTAGACCTTTCTACAATCAAGGATTATCCAGTGCTAGACCACCTCCAATAGAAACAAACAATTTAGAGTTAAAGCAAGGGTTGCTTCAAACCATTCAGAACTACTGTGTCTTCATAGGAAAGATGAACGAAAATCCAAACACACATTTAATGGACCTCTAGGAGATTATGAACACCTTTTAATACAATGGGGTTTCACAAGATGCAATGTACTTAAGGGCATTCCCCTTTTCACTTAAATATGATGCAAAGAAGTTACTTCGAAGCTTTCTTAATGGATTGATTAGAACCTGGGAGGAGATGACCAAAAAATTCCTTAATAAATATTTCTCCTCAGCTAAGAAGGGAAAGATTAGAAGAGAAATCCATAACTTCTGCCAGAAAGAGACTGAAACTATTTTTGACGCATGGGAAAGGTTTAAGGAGATAGTTAGAAAGTGTCAACATAGCATAATTGAACTCTGGATGCAACTCCAGGACTTTTGGGAAATAGAACATTGAGCAATGCAGTTGGAGGCCCTTTTATGAAGAAGACTCCAGCGGAGATAGTTAAAATTCTTGATGAGTTATCTGAAGATGCCAATCAGTGGCCCTCTGAAATTTCTGAAAGAAGAAGATCAGTTGGTGTTCACCAAGTTGATGCTAATACATCTGTGTAGGTACAACTTGATGTTATGGCTCAAGAAATACGAAAGCTGACCTTAGCCACGATAAAAAATGAGCCTCACACTGCTTGTGATATATGTGGAAGAGGACACCCTACTCATGAGTGTCAAGCCTCAACTAAGGGAATTAATGTTGTGGGAAAATATAATTTTAATGCATAGGTCAGAGACACCCCGATTTTTCATGGACTTCACCTGGGGGTACTGCAAATTCATGGTAACAAAACAACCCCAGATTCCAGGGACAAGGAGCTTCTGGTTTTATGAATCAGCTGAGGCAGCAGTTTCAGCCTCAACAACCCAATCATTCTAGCCTAGAAGATCTCATGAAGGCCTTCATTGTGAAAACTGATGAAAGATTTGAAGTACAAAGGGAAGAAACTCGAAATTTAGAGAAGAAAGTGGGACAAATTGCAACGATATTATCTGAGAGGGTTTCAGGAACTCTCCCTGCTGACATTGAAAGAAATCCCAAAGAAACAACGAGTGTTGTAACTTTGAGAAGTGGGAAAGTGTTGAAAGATCTCACCCAATCAAAAAAGATATGAGACTTGAAAAAGAAAGTGGGGAGCAGCTAAAAAGTGATGGTGATAAAAAGAAGAAAGGCCAGATAGAAGCTGAGAAAAAGAAGAAGGAAGAAAACTCGAGAAGGGAGGAACCTGAGGAGAGCAAGCATATGCCTGCTCTACCCTTCCCCCAAAAGCTAAGTAGAGAAAAGTTGGACAAGCAGTTTGAGAGATTTCTGGATGTGCTGAAACAGGTTCATGTAAACTTACCATTCACAGAAGTGCTCTCACAGATGCCTGCTTATGCTAAATTCTTGAAAGAAATCCTTACGAAAAGAGGAAAATAGAGGATAACTCAGTGGCCGAGCTCACAGAGCATCGCATCGCGATATTACAAAATAAACTCCCACAAAAGTATGGAGATCTAGGGAATTTTACTATACCTTGATCTTTAAGAACTATTAATTTTGATAAATGCCGGTGCCTTAATTAATTTAGCCTCTATCTATCTACATGAAACTGGAGAAGGAGATTGGAGAGATAAGGTCTGCACCCATATCTTTGCAGCTGACAGACCAAATGACTATAATACCCGAGGGGATAGTGGAATATCTGTTAATATGGGTGTATAAGTTCATATTTGATATGGACTTTATAGTGATAAATATGGAGGAAAACAAGGAGGTCCCCCTCATCCTAGAAAGACCATTCTTAGCGATGGGTAGAGCTATATTAGATATACAAGAGAGAAAACTCATGCTTAGAGTGGGTGAGGAGACTATGACTTTTAAGATGGATGCAGCAAATGGGGCACAATAGGACAAACCAATTGCGAGTGTTGAGTGGAAAGTAAAGGGCTCGAAAGAGAAAACTGCGGTGAGCGAGAAAGATAAGTGTGGGTTGTACCCAAAGAAGGCCGAGAAGAAGTTTTCTGCATGGATGTGTGCATTAGTTCGGGCTCGAGGAATGGAGCCCGACTTCGGCTCAGACCCCGGCTAGATGTTCAGGAAAGTTTCCTTATGCATTTTAATTGTGTTCCATAGGGACATGCCACAACTTAAAGTGTGGGGTGGAGGATATTTGTATGTATGTATTTTATTACTTTTCTTTTTGTTAGTTGTAGGAGTTAGAGATAGAAAAAGTTTTGAAAAAAGAAAAAAAAGATTCAATTTTTCCCGAGGATGGATATCATCGACAAGTTTCTTGAGGGATTAAAGTCGTAAGCAAAAGAAAAAAATAATTTCATTTTTTAGGTAGTGTAACAAGTCCCCCTTGGTCTTTGTGTCGCGGTTCTTTTTCAAGGGTTTTATTTGAACCATGTGTAGTTAGTTATTATTTTTATTAGGAGTTGAAAACCTTGTGCTATGATTTGAATTGAAGGAAATATCTTTTGACTTTATTATACATGGAGAATAGTAAGTGCTTTAGTTATGACGCCTAAGCTCAGTTTTTAACTCTTGCATAAATACCTTAATCCTGAGTGAGTTATGTGTCAGGTGTGTGTGAGGTTTTGTGTTATTCTGTGCATTGCATTTGATGTCTAGAACTTGTCCCGTGTGTTTGCAAAGCGAAATAGTAGTTTTATTTAGTCTTGCAAGTGATATATGCATTTTTTTGTTGATATAGTTATATGTTTTTTCCCACCTAATTGTTATGTATCTTAGTTAACCTCTTTGATCCTGTAATCCTATTTCTTTGGCAACCACATTACAAGTCTTACCCATTTGTTTGAATTGACCATTTATTTGAACCTTTTACCTCTAGGAAGCACTTGAATTTGTTTTGAACTTTGTAAAAGTAATGTGTGGGGTGTTGGTTCGGATCTTGAGTAGAACTATTGAAATAGAAGAAATGTGCATTGTTTTGAAAAATTAAGAGTCACTTGAATTGAAAAGGAAAAGGAAAAAAAAGCAGTTGTATTGCTGTTAAAAATATTCCTTGATAGTGGTAACTCTTGATGTATTTGTTCTTAAAGAATGGAGTTGATGTATATTTATGTGAATGTGGAGTTATGATTTGACATAAGTGTGGGGTTTTGAATGGTTAATTATATGTATTAAAGTTCTTAGGGAGGTGTAATCACTCTTATACCCAAATATATCCTACCCATCCCGCAACTTACATTACAACCAAATAAAGTCCTACTTGACTCTTGACCGAATGAGCTTAATTAGTAGAGTAGTAAACTATGAGCAAGACTATGGTACATCTTTTGTGGCACATGAATGTTGTTTCTGAGAGCGAGCGAATTCTGTCTATTTTGAGTTCCTAATTGTTCTTAAATTTTATTATGTAAGAACCTACTCTCTATTGTTGTGTGAGGGCACTTGATTTACGAAGGAAAGGTAATGTTGTTTACCTCTGTGTTAGATTAAGTGAGAAGTTTGTAAAAAATGTGTGGTGCTTTTACGTCAAATCTTAAGTTGTTACGGTGTTATGCTTAATCTGTTTTAGATATTCTTGGTGTGATGAGCTAGGAGAGTTGTTTAAAAAGTTTGTGCCTATGTGAAGTGTAGCTTGGTTGATCGAGGACAAGCAATGATTTAAGTGTGGGGTGTTGATGGTAGGCTATAATCCCGTGTTTTAGTAGCTTATTACACTCTAATTTATTGCACTTTACTTGTGTTGAGCTTTAATTGGTAGTGTTTTGCACTTATTATGTATTTTATGCCTTTTGGAGTAATTCCGAGTAATGTAGATGTTGTGGAGATAATTCGAGATATTTGGAGCTTTGAAGTCTGAGATAAAGCCCAAGGGATTGAGCTGGGATCGTGTTCGGGTGTCGAGGACCAAATCTGGACATCAAAAATCAAGGTTGAAGTCGTACTCCGAAGAATCAGTAGTGTAATTCCTGTTGCTTGACAATTTTGTGAGCTATCTAATAAGTCCCACTAATTCCTCATGTGGCGCGTCGCCCCATGCGACGCGCCGATGCATTTTTCCCAGAGCTATTTTCCCATTTCGGCTAGGAAAGGGAGGGTTCGTCTGGGCCCGACCCTACTTCGTATAAATACATGGAAAATATTACTTTCTGGATGTTTGACATACTTTAGGCCTAAGGAAGTTAAGGAGGAGTTGGAAGAACACAAGAACAAGCACAAGGATTTCATCATTACATCCTCACTCATGACCCGAGTTTAGATCGAATTTATGTTTTCCTATACTCTAATTATATTTGTGATGAATTGATCCATGTCGATGGAGTAGTTCCCTTCAGGGTTTGATGGATTTGGTGTATTGATGATTATTTGTGCATTATAACTCTAGTTTTATGTATTGAATCGTTCTGAAAGATTTAATTGTTGCATCTATATTCACTGGTTCATGTAATCTAGAGAGACATAACTTGTGGTATCTTTACATTATATTGTTGGTTGAGTTCATAGATTCTTCTAAGTAATCGAAAGAGGCTAGTTGAATCCCTGATTAAACCAAGTTAGGAAAATAATCGAAAGAGGTTTTTCTAAAGACCAATCCACTATGCATTCTTGCATATCTTCACGTGCTTAAAATTGGTTCATCTCGTGAGGTTAAGACTCAATCGAGAGAGGAGTTTTTGTTGAACGTTTGAACTAATAATTGAGTGAATTCGAGAGACTCACTTGAAAATTAGAAGTGAATTATCTAGAGTTAGATACCGAACAAATATCTTGCACCTATCATGTCAAAACCCTATCTTCACCCACTGATAACCTTATTCGCTTATTCCTTGTCTCGATAGTCACTAGTCAATAGCTTTAGATTCTTAGATTTTAGTTATTAATCATATAAATCTCAATTGTTGATCCTTTGGATAGAAATCAAGCTAGAAACTATGAGAACATTGTTTAAATTCAATCTATGTAGATACGATATTATACTGTACTATCTTTGATTAGTGAGCATAATTTAAGTGTGTGTTTCGCGCTCATCAGTTGACCAGCTGTCAAGCGCAAAAGAGGTTCAAAGGTTGATAGGAAGACTGGTTGCTTTAAGTAGATTCACTTCTCGGACTTGGAAAAATGTCATCATTTATTTATACTTCTCAAAAATAAGAATAACTTCGAATGGGATCCGCAATGTCAGCAGGCTCTAAAAGATTTGAAAAGGTATTTATCAAGCCCTATGTTATTATCAAAATCGGAGGAAGGTGAACAGTTGCTGATTTACTTAGCAGTCTCGGAGGTAGTGATAAGTGTCATTTTAGTCTGTGAGGATGAAGGTATGCAATCTCCTATCTATTATGTTAGTAAAATTTTTACGGGGGTAGAAACTCACTACCCTCATCTGGAAAACTTGGCCTTAGATCTCGTACTCTCCGCTCGGAAGCTGAGGCCTTATTTCCAATGTCATCCAATATCAGTAGTGACAACCTTTCCCCTGCGGAGTATCCTTCATAAACCTGAACTGTCAGGTAGGATGGCCAAGTGGGAAATCGAAATGAGCGAATTCGACATAGAGTATAAACCTAGAACTGTGATTAAGTCATAAGTTTTGGCCAACTTTGTGGCCGATTTCAGTCCGGGATTGCTACCTTTGGCTACCAAAAAAGAAGTAATGGTGTCGGAATCGACATCAGGAGTTTGGACCTTGTTCATGGACGGAGCTTCCAATGTTAAAGGGTCTGGGTTCGACGTAGTTCTAATCACGGCCTCGGGAGAAACCCTAAGGCGTTCCATAAGAAGTGTTCCTCTGAAAAACAATGCAGCCGAGTATGAAGCTTTGATTGCAGGACTCGAGCTAGCTCGGGGACTGGACTCCGAGGTCATTGAAATCAAATATGATTCCCAATTGGCAGTAAATCAGGTTTACGGGATGTTCGAAGCCAAAGAGGAACGTGTAACGGCCCGACCGGCCGTTCCAAGAGATTTAGCCCGTTTTCCCCATTTCTGTTTCTTTAGGTGTTATTCAGCTGTATTGCATGGTATCAGGTAGGTTGGTTCGGTTCGGAATGTGATTAGGGAGTTCGAGGTAGAGTTAGGCTTGAATTGGCAAAATTGAAGATTGGTGACTTCTTGTCGGTAGTGGAAAAATTAGGTATCGGGTTCGGAATGGAATTCCGAAAGTTTTTATAGATTTGTGGGGTCATATTTGACTTGTGTGTAAAATTTTAGGAGATTCGGACAAGGTTTGATTGGTTTCGGTGTCGTTTGTGGAATTTAGGAGTTTTGAGTTCTTAGGCTTGAATCCGAGCTTGATTTAATGTTTTGGTGTTATTTGGAGTGATTCGTAGGTTTGTCTAAGTTTGAATGATGTTATGGGATTCGTTGGTATGGTTGGTTGAGGTCCTGAGGGTCTCGGGTGTGTTTCAGATGGTCAACATAAGTTTAGCTGTTGAAAACAGTTACTAGGTTGCTGATGTTGGTCTCTGAAGTTGGGAGTGCGGACCGCGCCAGAATTTTGCTGTCAACAGAGGGACTTCGCTGGGGTGGCATCCGCAGTCAGCGGTGGAGGCTGGCACGGACAACGGAGGCTTTGATCACGATTGTGGTGGGAATTTTGCGGACCGCGGTGAGACGTGCGCGGGTGCGGTATAATTTGGTGGACAATGAAGTGAGAATCCGAGGGGTGCACTATAAATACGAGGTTCAGGATTTTATTTCATATTTTGACCTAGAGAGCTCGGGTTTTGGCAATATTTTGAAGGGTTTTCAAGAAATTCATCGGGATAAGTGATTCTAACTCGGATTTGGCTAAAATACATGAATATATCATTGAATTCATCGTTCGATTAGTGAATTGAGATGAAAATTTAGGGAAAATCGTGGAAACTTCATAAAATGAGTTTTTGAGAGTTGAAGGTCGATTCGAAGTCGGATTTTGATAAATTTGGTATGGTTGGACTCGTGAGTGAATGGGTTCCTTAGTTTTGTAACTGTTACCAGATTTTGAGACGTGGGACCTAGGGGCCGGGTTTGACCAATTTCGGGATTTTTGATCTAAATTGATAATTTTCATATGGGATTCATTCCTTTAGCGTATATTAATGATAATATACTGATTTTGGATAGATTCGGAGCATTTGGAGGCCGAGTCGAGAGGCAAGAGCATCGCGGGCTAGAGCTTTCTCCGATTTGAGGTAAGTAACAATTGTAAATCTAGTCCTGAGGGTATGAAGCCTCGGATTTCGTACTATTTCATTATATTGGGGTGACACACATGCTAGGTGAAAAGCATGTGGGCGTGCACCGTTAGAGATTGTGACTTGGTCTGTCCCGTAGCAGCTGTAGAGTTGCATATTTTAATTTAAGTCGTATAATAACTATGTGTTTTAGAAAGAATTCTTATAACTTGGGTGGAATGCCATATTTGGGGCCTTGTGCCAGTACTATTTGGACCCTCAGGGGTAATTATTACTATCCTCACACTACTTTGATTTGAAACTTACACTTAGTCATGATTTTTACCTGTTTACCATTTAATCCAGTTTCATTACTGACTTTGATGCATATGAAAGCTATTTTGGGCTGAGTCACCTGATTTTACTGAAATGCCCGAGTGGCTTACGAGGTTTATGAATGAGTGAGGCCGAGGGCCTGATTTGTGAGGATATTTATGGGATCGGGCTGCATGCCGCAATATGTTTATTATAGGCCGAGGGCCTGAGTGATTGATGCCATGATTTGGCTTGATATAGCGCTTGGGCGGAAGGAGCCCCTCCGGAGTCTTTTATCATCCCTAGTGAGCGCAAGTACCTACTGAAAGCGAGTGCGAGTGCCGAGCAACGAGTGTCTAGGAGGCATGAGTGATGGTGAGGTATGCCCGAAGGGTTGATATGAGTGATTGTGAGGTATGCCCGAGGGGCTGTTCATGAACGACTGTGAGGCTTGCCGAAAGGCTGTTTATGAGTGATATTTTGCCCGATGGGCTTGTTTATGACTCCATTGTTTTCACTCAATTTTGTATTAAGCCTCTATTGAAACTATTGAAAATATTTTGCATGTTTTCTATCGAAACTGGAGTTTTACGAGATTTTTTGACCTGAATACTGATTTGACATTTTGATGTTTCACTGGCACTTTTTATTATGAAGTTTATGTGATGTTACTGCTCGTCACTACTGTCACACCTCCTTTTTTATACGCCCCAAAGGGGGTATGGGAGTTTTTCCAATTAAAG
>MDKI01173122.1:0-34527 GCA_005239505.1 Nicotiana paniculata | reverse complement strand
CAACAGTGTGATGATGAGTAAGGTTACTATATTTATTTTTCTTATGTTCTACTTCCTATTTTCTGAGAAAAGTTCATATTAGTTGCGTGAGTTGAATAGTCCCTTCCTGAGTCGTTTCTTATTATCATGCTCAAGTTATGGCCTATTGGCGAGAAGTGGTATCATGTGAGGTTGTTGGTCATGTTGGGGTGATTTGTTGTCTGAGCAGTTCATACTGGGTGAGACGAGATTATCGGATCAGGGATCAGTGCAATAAGGTTATGTGAAGTGTATATTAAAGAACAAATACCATTATTCAGGTTCATAATGATGTGATGGTTCTAGTCAAGATGAGATATTCAATGCTTTGTTAACTCTGCAGTTGGCTATGAATTTCTACACATCTCCTCCGTTGTGGTGGTATCGTCAGCATTATAGCAGGATGTATGTATATATAGCATGAGGTGCATTGGGAGCATCAGATTCGTGGAATTTTGGCTATTTAGGTTGAGGGAGTGTTGTTCTGGTCAGATGATCAGTTATGCGGTGCATGGTGCTGATTCAGCAAAGGCATGTATTCATGTTCTGGTATGTCGTGTGGTAGTTGATACGGTGTTTATATATTAGAACTAGGCCTGGAAGAGAATTTTCAAGTTTTGGAACTAGGTTCTGAGCTTATTATATGGATAAAAGAAGAAATCTTCAAATTTGATCAAGCTAATGTGCTCGACTGGGTTGTAGTAGCACGGGCAGATGCACGAGGTGCTAAACAGTGATTTCAGATAACTCCAGAGCAGTTCTTAGCACGTTCGAGGATGAACATCTGTTTAAGTGGGGGAGAATGTAACGACCCGACCGGTCGTTTTGAGCGCTAGCACGTCGTTCAGCGGTTTGAGGCCGTGATCAGCTTCGTTTCAGGTATTATGACATGTGGGTGTGGTCGGAATTGAATTTCGGGAAGTTTAGAGTTGATTTGGAAAGAAAATTCTCAATTCAAAAGCTTTAAGTTGGAAGAATCAACTAAGATTGGAATATTGAGTAAAAGACCCCCGAATCAAGATTTGAAGGTTCCTACAGGTTCGTATGATGATTTCGGACTTGGGCATATGTCCGGATCGGGTTTTGGATTACCTGAAAGCGTTTCGGCGTATATTATGGAAGATAGCATTTTAGAAGAATTTCATAAATTTGGTCTGTAAGGCATTTCAGTGTGATTGATGTCCGTTTAGGATTCCGAGCCTGGGAATAGCTCCAATGGTGATTTTGGACTTGGGAGCGCGATCAGAAGTGAATTTGGATGTCCGTAGGTCATTTTGAAGTCATTTGGCTAAAGATAGAAATTTGAAGGTTTTCGAGAAATCCGACCAGAAGTGGAAATTTTGATATCAAGGTCAGAATGTGATTCCAGAAGTTGGAGAAGGTCCGTAATGTCGAATATGACTTGTGTGCAAAATTTGGGGTCAATCGGACGTGATTTGATAGGTTTCGACATCGTACGTAGAAGTTGGAAATTTCTAAGTTCATAAAGTTTGGATTTGGGTGTGATTCGTGGTTTCGATGTTGTTTGATGTGATTTGAGGCCTCGAGCAAGTCCGCAATATGTTTTGGAACAGGTTGGTATAATTGGACGGAGTCCCGAGGGCCTTGGGTGGATTCCGGGTGGTTAACGGATCAAGTTGAGAGTTTGAAGAAGGCTGGAATTTGTTGTCATCTGGTGTGACCGCACCTGCGAGGCTTTGGCCGCAGGTGTGGCTATGGCACCGCAGGCGCGAAGAAGTGATGGCCCGGCTAAGAGCGCAGGTGCGATGATATTTCCGCACCTGCAAAGTCGCAGATGCGGGCTATGGGGCGCAGGTGCGAAGTTGGCTTGAGCTAAGGAAAGCCGCAGGTGCGGAGGTTTGGTCGCACCTGCGGAATCGCAGGTGCGAGTGTTGGATCGCAGGTGCAAAAAAGGCCTGGGTAGAATGTTTTATAACCGAGATTTGTTGGTCATTTTCTTTTGGTTTTTGAGTAGCTTCAAGAGGGGGTTTTCATCCAGGATCACAAGGTAAGTAACTCCTTCATGTTTCTAAGTTAATACAAGGTTATTGCATGGAATTATACATGAAATTGTGGAAAATTTTGGAAAATATTGAAGAAAACCTAGAAATGGTAATTTGGATTATTAGCCAAGAATTTGAGCAGGGAATGTAGAGTAAATTGTATATTTGAACTAATAAAGCTATGGGTAGAATATATCTTCGAGAAATTTCGGGTTCCAGGCACGTAGGCTCGAGGGCATTTTGGTCAATTCATCGAGCGGGGTTGGGAAATTATATAATTTGGAATTTTTGCAAATATTAGAGTATAGTTTCATTGGTTTGCCGTTATTTGGATAGTCTTGGGACGTCGTGCGTCCGTTGGAGTCGTCCGAAGGGCTTGGAAGCCGGTTATGGAATTTCGGAGCGAGGTAAGTCTCCTTTCTAACTTTGTGAGGGAGAAATTGTCCCCCTAGGTGAACTAATTAAGTATGTGCTATTATCTTCGAGGGCTACGTACGCACGAGGTGACGGGATTCCGTGCGTAGCTACTATTATGCCATGTCCGGGTAGTTTAGGACGCACTAGCATGCCTTAGATGTTGTACATGTGATCCTGCCCATAATATTAAACTATTAAATGCTATTGAATCGGTAAATTATTCCCTAAGAAGACTAGAGTGTGATTTTCATAATTATCTAAAAAGAGAATTGATTCTTCCGTGGATAATTGTATACCTGATAGGGTTATATTATGGAATATCATTAAACTTGGAAAATGAGTTTCAAAACAAAGATCCAAAAGCTATATTTCATGTTTCTTTAAGAAGAATTTTACCACTTTCCTGAGAAAACAGCTTTCTTGATAAAAATGCGGATTTGTTATGTGAATATGTGTACATATGAGCACCTGAGTCGCAGGTATGATTCGCGAGCAAGCTAGCCCTATTATTTTATGTATAACTGTGTCGCATGATCTATTCGCGAGCGTGGCAGATAGATGCCTCAATGGTTTGAGCCGTTCGACCCTCGGCAGTGTACAGTTTATTATTGTTGGTTCGAGCCGTTCGACCCTCGGCATTGCTTGCGCATGATATTTACTGCGTATTTGCTATGATTTTGCCTCATTACTGGCCTGAAATTTTAAGTTGTCAACTGAAATGACAGAGATTTAAAGTTAAAGAGTTTTGGAAGAAGTTTTTCCTTCTGGTTGATTATTTTTTATTTGATCAAATAACCCATGTTCATTAATTGATATTAATATGATGAAGATTTAAAGTGTTAAATGTGGAAAGAGTTGATATTATTTATTCCTGATTTTAATAAATTGCCTATGATAATCATGCTTAGCGTCATACTTGAATATACTAAATTGACCTTTAGCAAGTGTCTAATTTGACCTCTCGTTACTACCTCTCTGAGGTTAGGGGGGCGACTTACTGAGTACACGTTGTTTTTGTACTCATGCGACATTTATTGTGCATTTTATTGCGCAGGTACCTTCATAGCGATGTGGCAGATTTGGAGACTTAGGCGAGCTGCAACATCCGGAGGCGATCCGCAGCTGACGGAGTCTCCCTCATACTGTATTACATTATTTTAATTTCCTTGTCCACTTGTATTTCGGACAAGCTTTGTAGAAATTTTAAAATTCTTAGAAATCGCTCATGTACTTGTGACACCGGGTTCTGGGATGTGTTGGGATATATTTGCTAAAATAGCACTATTTAAACCATTGTATTTACTTAACGCATTTTATGTAGTTACTATGTAATAAAGTGAAAGGTAATGTTTTTTATAAATGCTAAAACAGGAAATTATTTCAATTAATTATTGATTGGCTTGCCTGACAATGATGTCCGGCGCCATCACGACCTTATGGATTTTGGGTCATGACATCCAACCTATCCAAAGGCGTCATCTTTTGGAGGCACTATTTTCATAGCCCGAGAACACCATGTCATGGCCATAGGATCTCTTTTTATCATTTTGCATATCATTATTCAAAGGCGTCATTGTTCAGAGGCACCATCCTCATGGCCCGAGAACATCATTTCATGGCATGCGAATCCTGTATCAAGCAATTCATGGCCCAGGACATCATGGTCTAGAGACGTCATTCTCAACCGTCCAAATACAGCATTCACGGTTCAATGGGAATTTGCATCATGTTTAAATTACGCACAATATATGCTCGTATTATTGATTTGCAGGTCGTCCCGGCAATAGCGGTCCCGTTCCAGTTCTCCTAATCATTCCCATAAGCCGCTTATTCACCCAACCCCATACATTGCGTCCGTTCTTGTAACGCTTCATCGGTATACTTCGTCGATGACTCCTGAACTACATACGGCATGATTTCTGTAAAGCCAGGGATATGTTGGAAACTCAGAAAACCAAGGTGCGGCCTAAACCTCTTCATATCGCTTCACTCGGTCAAAATTGACCATCATGTCTTTACCCGACAACTCTTTCATCCTTCCCAGGTAAAGAGGGGCAGTTGTTGATACCCAATTTTTCTTATATATTTTAAATATGAATAAATACCTTCAAAATAGCATATATATGCATACATAAGCATGCACAAGGTTTTTGTAATTTTTCCCATAATTTTAAGGGTCTAAATCGATTTATTTTCTCCCCTTTTAGTCATAAAATCTGCAATAATTATTTCTAAAATTATTGTTATGATGATTTATTCATTCAACTTCTATACTTATACCAAAATTTAATTGATATAATTTTTAGGCATTTTTTATAATTATATTTTATATTTTCAAGCTAAATTGCATATAATTGCAATGTTAGCCCGTTTAATGTATAATTATATTTTATGCGTGTAAACTTGGACCTTATATTTTTAAAATGATAATTATACGTTTTTAATCATTTTGGTATAGAAAAATTACTCTCAGAAAACTATTTATTATTTTATTAAAATCAAAATAGGGAAATTAGCTATTTAAATCATAGCCAAATTTGGCTTTCAATTATAGCCCAA
Organism: Nicotiana paniculata; assembly: GCA_005239505.1. Taxonomy (NCBI): domain Eukaryota; kingdom Viridiplantae; phylum Streptophyta; class Magnoliopsida; order Solanales; family Solanaceae; genus Nicotiana; species Nicotiana paniculata. Next base: position 29,530 of record MDKI01173122.1, on the reverse strand, counting down.
ATTGAGCCCAAATTTAAATCAATTTCCTACCCAGTTACCCGACCCAGATTCTATAAACACCTACCCAAAGCCGGAACCCATTTACCTGACCTAATCTTGACCGTTGATCTCCCAGATCAACGGTCCAAACACCCTCTTTCCTTTTTTAATTCCTAAGGACCTCTAACCCTAACTCATTCCCAAACCCCGGCTGCGTTCATATGCTCTCGTCTCTCCCCCCTCTCTCAACTTAAACCTAGCCTCCTTCAGCCGCCACCTCCCTCTTCGACGATATCCGGCGACCACCTCTCAACCCCAAGCCTCCAATGGTTTCCCCCTCACCTTGCTCATCATATTTGAGGGCTTCAAGGGCTCTAGGCCATGCTGACTTATGTCTAGGGTTGTTGTTTTGGGTGTTCATGGCCTCTCCGGTGTGATTTTGGGCAAAATCACACCATATTTTTTACGATCCTTGAGGTTTACAACAGGTTCTTCCGTTCTACTTGGGTTTCCTTTGAAACCCTAATTTTATTTTAAATCTCTTAGATTCGTGCTATTTTTTTATGATTCAAGTATGATTCTCTCTATATTTTACACTGTTCTCAAACCTCTCTTTAAAAATCATCAACTTTAAATCGTTTATACTCCCTTTTAAATTAGGGTTTCTCAAAGTTCTTTTATACTCGTTTAAAATGACTTTTTCCTTTACATTTAAACCTTTTCTTTGCATTCTCGACTGATTCTATGGTTTATTTGCTTTTTAACTCGCCTATGTTAAAAAGCCCTAATTTTTTAGATCCTTTTATCTGGGTTCTTTATATTAGCCTGATTACCTGGTTCTTGTTATGATTCTGTGGTTACCATGCTTGTGTTTATTGAGTCTTTAGCTTACTTGTGTGATTATTCATCTGGATTTGTTCATCTCTTTCCTCTTTCCGTCAAATAATGTTGAACTTGCATGTTTGCTATGACTGTTTGTCCTTCTTGATATATATGTTGAAATACAGAATCATGACTCTCTTTTGACTGATTCTGATTTCCTTATTTGATGGTCTGGTTGAGAGGTTTCTCTTAAAACCCTAGAATTCTACTCATCTGTTTAAAATTAATTGATTCCATTACCTTCTTTGTTGCAGTACTCTATTTTTACTGAATCATTCCTTAATTAGGGGTTTCTGAATCTAGTCCTAATTGACTATGTAACGATCCGGTCGCTCATTTTAAGAATTAGCGCCCTGATCCCCTATTAACCGCTTATCGCATGTCTATTTATGTTATTGGAACTTGTCGAAGCGTTGAGTGATGAAATTCGGGGTGACTTTGGACACATAGTCCATAAATGTGGAATTTAGCTTTAGAAATCTGATCGTATTTAGAGCTATGTCTAGACCGATCCAGAATGGAAGTCTGTCGACTCCGTTAGCTCCGTAGGGTATTTCGGGGTTAGGAGCCTGTTCGGAATGTGTTTCCGAGATCGGTTGTGGATTTAGGCTTGAATTGGCAAAAGTTAGAATTTTCGGCGATTTCGGCCGATAGGTGAAATTTTGATATCAGACTCGGAATGGATTTTCGAAAGCGACAGCAGGTCCATAATGTCATTTATGACCTGTGTGCAAAATTTGAGGTCACTCAGATGAGTTTAGACGTGTTTCAGCATCGGATGTGAATTCTAGAAATTTCCTAAGTTTTTAGGCTTGAATCTATGCATAATTGATGACTTTGATTTTATGAGATGTGTTTTTAAGGCTCGACCAAGTTTGAACAAGGTACTAGAGTCAGTTGGTAGGTTTGGTTGAGGTCCCGGGGACCTCGGGGTTGTTTCGGATGCCCAACGGGTGAGTTTGAGAAGTTGAGGAATAGCTGAACCATCCTGGTTTTGGTGTCTCGCACCTACGATGGTACTTCTGCAGGTGCGGACACCCAGGTGCGAAAGGGGTGCCGCAGGTGCGACCCCAGGCCATTAAATAAATTTCCGCACCTAAATGGTATTTCCGCAGGTGACGGGCACGCAGGTGCGAAAGGGGTGCCGCAGGTGCGACCCCAAGCCACTTAATGAATTTCCGTAGGTGCGATCCCAGTGTCGCAGGTGCGAAATATCTATGCAGTTTATACCAAAAATTAGAGGGTTTGAATTTCATAATTTCAAAATCGATTGTGAACTCGGAACTTGGCAATTTTCAGTGGGATTTGAAGAGGAGGATCATAGGTAATGTTTTCTAACCTTAATCCCTTTATATATCGATAATCTCTATCATTTTCCTCAACCTAATCAATGAAATTGGATGAAAAAACATGAAAATGGGATGAAATTTCCCCAAGTAGAAATCTGAGGATTTAGGGAGATTAGACGTCGGATTTTGTTGATTCTTGTTCGAGTGGGTTCATGAGCGAATGGGTGTTCGGAAATTATAAATTTTACCCGATTTCAAGACGTGGGCCCGGGGGACTTTTTGGGAGAATTTCGTAATTTCGCGTATTAGCTTATAAATAATTAGCTATTTTGTTCCCTTGAAGTGATATTTACACCATGCAATCGATTTGAATAGATTTGGGCCACCCGGAGTCAGATACTCGTGGCAAGAGCGTGGTATTGAGTTGATTAGAGCAGTCAAGGTAAGTGGCTTGCCTAATTTTGTGTTGGGGACTTTCCCTTAGGCATTTTATACTGATTTTGTTATGTGGACACCGTTTACGTGAGGTGACGAGTGCGTACACGGGTCATTGTTGCCAAAATCCTATTTTTACTCCCATGAAATCGCTCATTTTCATTAATTGAGTAGATAGCCTAAGAGTAAGCATGCCAACCTGTTCTGACTTGATTTCCTCTTATTTGCTACTAGTCACATCATGCTTAGGTAGTTTTACTCTATTCTTGCATGTTGTCTTCCTGGGCTGTTTAATTAAGCCATAATTGATGTACTTCTTCTTTGCATATTTAAATTGGGACTACGAACCGAGATTCGGGAGCTTTCCCCTGTATTGCATTTCATATTTAAATTGGGACTACGGACCGAGATCGAGGAGCCTTCCCCTTGTACTGAAATGCATATTTAAATTGGGACTACGGACAGAGATCCGGGAGCTTTCCCCCTGTACTGCATAGCATATTTAAATTGGGACTACGGACTGAGATCCGGGAGCTTTCCCGTGTACTGCATTGCACATTTACTGTTGAGATATACGTTGTGCTAAGCCGAGGGCTCTCTTTCTGTTATTAAATCTTTCTGTTTTTGATAATCCTGTTTATCATTGCTTATCTATTTTTTTCATTGTTTTAAATTGTATATTGACTTGTTTTACAAACTCAGCAGGGCCTCAACTTGACCTCGTCACTACTTTACTGGGGTTAGGCTTGGCACTTACGGAGTACCGAATGTGGAGTACTCACGCCCTTTCCTGCGCATGTTTTCCCCAAGTGTAGATCCAGGTACCAACACCCAGTATCGAGGCTAGGAGTCGTTCTAGCAGCAGCCAGGAGACCGCGAGGTAATTCTGCCGCGTCCGCAGAATCCCACGAGTCCCCTTCTACTCTAGTATTAGGCATAGAAGACTTGTGTATTTTTCCACTGTTTCATTGTATATAGCTACATTTAGTATAGAGATTGTGACTATGGTGACATTCCGGGTTTTGGGAAGTAAAAAATGTATATGCTGAGCAGCTACGTTATATCTACTTGAGTTCTTTTCTGTCTTTATTTTATTGATTTTGTCATTTTCCGCAAATTTTAGGCCTACCTAGTCATAGAGACTAGGTGCCGTCACGATACCTTTCGGAGGGTAAATTGGGTCGTGACAGAGTACCCTATGCTTAATAAACTTTGATTCTTTCCTTATTAATCACGTACTGATTTTCCTTGCCTTATATGCTACTAATTTAACTGTTTGAATTTAAAATCCCTTAACTTAAGGGAGTACTTGCCTTGATTTTCTGATTAATTGATTCTGAGTTCCTTAATTACCATGCTACTATGATTCCTACCTTATTGTTACTACCTATTTCTCAGCTATAAAGACTCTCGTCTTTCAATAACACAACAGATAAACATGTACACTGTTCAACTCTCTCTTACACACATATATACTCTCTACCGTTATTCTCTTGATCACCTGCTACTAACAGTCGGTTGCAAGCCAAGACTGGTGATTCTATTTGCTTACTCCTCATTTTGTATTTTCTATCTTTCAACTGGTATGTTTTCAATTTATGTTTAAAGTTTCAAAATAATATGTTTCTTTCATTTTTTGATTCATCTTGTTTATAATCTGCTTTTACTTATGGTTTTATTGTTCTGCCTGCAATTAGCCTGTATGATTGCTGCTTTTAGTTCTTAACACCCTTTCCTTTAGCTTCAACATGTTTACTATCCCCCCTGCATGTTTCAACATGATTCTGCCTGTGTCTTCTTCAGTTCTTAGTATACTGTAACATGCACCACATGCTAATTTTGTCTCTATACTATCCCTAGAACTTTTCATGAACCTATGTGTGACTATGTTTATTGTGTGATATCCCCTCCCCAATACTCCGTCAAGTTTTTGGTATGAACTCTTTGTGACAAACTAGGTCTGTGATTGTTTAGGCCCTGTACAGGTCTATGATACTTTAGTGCGTCTCTAACATCAATTTGTATACCAATCTGTTTCTATGTATGGCCTATGTGTCCCCGATCCCTGCTTCCTTGTTTGTGTTTGTCCCCCCATGTGTTGTGCTAGTAGATTGCTCCATCCCCTATTCTTTTCAAAACTATTTTCCTAAGTCACTCACTTACTAATATGTAAACCTATTTCAGATAAATAAATTGTTTTCAGAAATGCTCTTTTAACTCAACTCTTCTCAAATCACCTCCTGCACTTCACTTTGTTCTTAGACCCTTAAGTTCTGCACACTTAGTGTGAGCACTGCTTTGGGATCCTTAAGCTAACTCTAAACTCTGACACACTGAGGTTGGCCCTTCCACACTGCACTGGTTCAATTCTTGGTTACTAAGTCTAGGTGTAAGCACTGCCCGGGATCCTTGAGATCCTTAGGGAACTTTGATGCACCTAGACTCTGATTTGTCTATGGACTGAGGCATATGAGACTATCGAAGGCTTTGGGAAATCTAGGCCTAATTGAAGGCTCCCTATAATAGCTTCTTGATTTTCTATTTCTATTTATGTAATTCATTCATTAGCTTGTATTAATTTGTAAACAACTCTGGGGGAATGGATAGTAAAAAGGGAAAGGGTAACCATGCATGCTACAGATACACAGGGGTAGAAATTATGCCCTAGATTTTTACATTCCCTATATCTGCATTAGAATTCATGCTTAGGACCAACATGTTCATTCAAACCATGCCAAACATGCATTAGATATCATGTCTTTAGGGCTTTCATATTAATTCTTTAACGTACAACATGTCCTTAATTTATGCTCATGCCTACCACTTAGAAATCCTGCTCCTAGGATAATAAATCAATATAAAATTATTACATATGTGCATTCAAAATCATGCCTCAACCATCATGTATCTCTTTGTGCATTTTAGAAATCATGTTGTAGGAATTCCGTGTGTCCTGAAATTATGTCTTAACCATCCTGCATTTATATGTGCATATTAAATACCATGCTCTAGGATTTCGTTTACATTTAAATAAATACTCACATTTTAAACTATTGATTCATGAAAGGTATAAAATAATATTGCATATGATTATCACGTCTGCTTTTAATAGAAATTGGTAACTGGCTCTGCATTCTTCGATTTACATCACTTAGAACAGCATGTTTTAGGTAAAACAACCTCTAAACTGTTTAATAATTCTGGTAGCTATTATGTACAACCCCACACCTAGGCAAGCCTTGGGTAATCAATTTCTTTAAAAATTGAATGTTGTTTTGATTGCGTTTACTGTCTAAGGGCTAACAGGTTTTAAAATCAGTAAGCAAAACTGATTAGGGCTTTCTAAGTAATAAAATAGACATATATATATGTTTATCTTCTGAACTCACTTAGACACCTTATCTTAGGTGTCTGAATTTAATTGTTGTCCTTACGTGTGTTTGGGTCATGCTGTTTATGTGCATTATCTGCGGAGGTAAACTTGAGCCTCTTTCATGCTCTTATGTGTTCCCATTTACTGCAGTCCTATGTGTTCTTTATTTTTCGCCTTAGAATTTTACCTTCCAAACCTGAGGGTCTGCCTAGTCCCCCCCCCCCCCCTTAGGATAGTAGTCCTAACCTCCTCCGGGACTGATAGGAAGGGGCAGGTAATAGCACTCAATAGAGTTCGTGACCAACACACGCTTTGATTACCTTCACGGGGTGGGAAAGGGTAGAATATGGATATGATAACCGGTGCGCAAATACCACATGTATCCCCTATTCAAGGAGTGATTACCGGGTATCGTACCGATGTGATCCATATTATTACAAACCTAGGATACCCTTTACATGCTTAGATCGTAATCCTTTCAAAATCTAACCTTCTTTACTATTTTCAAACATCTGCATGCTTAAGACTTAAATCCCCTCTTATTTGGGCCTTTATTTGTGTGTTTGCTAAGTCGTACAAATTCACAAAAGTTGTTTGGCCGGGAACCACACTTGTGGATCCTGAGGGGTGCCTAACACCTTCCCCTTAAGATAATTTCAAGCCCTTACCCTATCTCTGGTTAACAACGTAGTTGTAAATGAACCCCTTTGGTGTCCTAACGCACCTTTAAAAATCGTTAGGTGGCGACTCTCAAAAACACAAACCCCTTTCCCAAAAGGAAAGAGTTGTCCCAACCGAATGTCATAAACCCAATCTCCACGAGGAAAGAGGGGGAGCGACAGTCTCTTCAGAGGGGGTGTCTCGGTTGTATTACTTTTGGAGTGCTTAAGAGGAAGTACAGTTGCTTATTGGCCTTAGGGAGGAGTGGTTTTATGCTAAGATCTCTTATGGTGAGCTTTGGATAAGGACCATGGTGTTGTGGCAAGGAGAAGTTTCGACTTGAGGGAAATTCAAAAGGAACACGGAGAAATAGGACAACTTGGTTGTAGGTTGGATCAACACGGTAATGGATAGGATCGATTCTTTTGGTTCTTATGATGAGGTGAGGCTTTACGGGTGTTTTGTGGCAATAATCTTGGATTTGGTAACCTGTGTGGCTTGGTTGAGTTATAGGGATTCAGTTCTGATATATTGGTTATGTGCAAATGGATTTCAAAGTGTTCTCGATGGAATCTACCACGGTTTGAGATAGATATTTCCTACCGGCGTGAGGAGAATGTTGCGTATTGTGATTTTCTACTGGATGGGATCTTATGAAAGGTTTCTGGCTAATTGAGTATGTGGTTTACTTGTGACTCAGAGTTGATTATGAGGTTCTCGTGTTTTCATATGATGGCCTAATAGATGTTGTGTGTTGTGTGGGATTGAGATTTGCATTTCACAGTTCAATTTTGAAGGGAAGGTCATGAATTCTTAGACAACATGGACGGTTTTAGATGACTAGATGAATGATATTACTACTTGGTATTTCCTGAGAAGGGTGCGCATTTCAGAAGGCACACTGTGTTTTGACTTACAGATGCTTCATTGGTATTGGCAGTACTCGCTTGGTTGATCGACTGCTGATATTCAGATTTTTGTGATGTGGCATGGAAGAATTATAGAAGTATTTCTCATAGGGATGATTATGTATGATAGACCTGTTAGTCATTTGAGTGGTGGAGTTGGGATCGGCTATGGTGATTCATGTGTTCTATGGATTTGGAGATTGGGAGATCTTAGAAGCAGATTATTTCGGGGTTGTGGACTGTGAATATGTGGCCAATGTTAGCTAGATGGTAATACATGCTATGGTTAGGTCATGGTGGACTTTTGGAGGGTCATTTATCCATTTGGGGATGACCAGAGTTGATTTGGGGGGGGGGGGCATTGGTAGGCCTGAGGAAGATGTGTATTCTACATTGGGTCAGATTTGTTGACTCAACACCGTTATTGCTAAAGGGTGTGTCATTCGTTTAGAGTTGAGCTTGTTCGTGTTTTGATATGTTCTATGTATTACTCTTCTATGCTACGAGGGGTTGTGATTTGTTTGTTATATGCACACATGATGTGGTTCTGTTCGGGACTTATAGTAAAATTTAAGTGAGATAGTTATTGGGGTGTTGAATGGTTGATTGCGCCTTGGTTATGTTCTCTCCGGGCTGTGGTATATTGTGTTATTTTCTTCTTCATGGATATGGCCGAGCACTTCGTGTATTTGATGTCAAATTGAATGTAGTTATTGATTTTGAGCATGGTGGCTTGAGGTATTCCATCTGGACTGGCATTTGGATGGGTTAGCATTGCAACGGGGTTATGTTGGGATATTATCCTTTGTGTTAGATTCATGTGTCTTGGTTCTACTATGTGTGATGGATTTGTATCATTGCGTTTGTGGGATGGATCTCTCATTTGAGTCATCTTCCATGTTTGAGTACACTTGAATTGTAGCGTATTGGTTCACGGATTGGACGGTTTGTGGCTTAAGGTTGTATTGGTGTGTCATGTTAGTAGAGTGGTCGTATTTGATGAAATAAGGTCGTTGGACCCAAATGGGTGCTATCGAATTTTATTGCAGTATATTTGGAAGGATAATGTCATTAATCGGCTTAGAAATTGGCAATACTTGTCTATCTGATGAGTGGTTATGAGTTCTTGGGTGTTTCTTTAATCGTCGGCAGTGTACGAAGGTTTTAAATGAGGTTTTATTTGATATGAGGTTTACTACTGGCATCGAATTTTTTTTAGCAGCTACTGTGATTGGGAATTATTGCTATGAGTATGCAAGTTATGTGGTATATCATGTGATTACATCTTGGTTTATGGATATGACTTGATAGAGCTTGTTCAGACTTATACAGTATGTAGGTGCAACAATCGGGTCTTGTAAGGAATTTCAGATGTTGGAAATTGGGTTCTAAGGCTTACAGACTAAGGTTAAACCAATGATCTTTGGTTATGTTGTGTTTTCAAGCTTACATGGATTAGGGTGACGTGGGATCACCCCCGGGTATGTGCAAGGTAAGGTTACACGGTGATTTGATGGTTTTGGAACGACTCTAGGCATGTTCGAGGACGAACGTATGTTTAAGTGGGAGAGAATGTAATAACCCGACCGGTCATTTTGAGAATTTGCATTCCGTTCAGCCATTTGAAGTCTTGACTAGCTTCATATGGTGTATTATGACTAGTGTTAATCGTCGATTTTGATTTTCAAGTTAATTAAAATTGATTTGGGAGAAAGATTCTCCACTAGGAAGCTTTAAGTTGGAAGAGTTGACCAAGTTTGGCTTTTGAGTATTTAACCTCGAATCAAAGTTTGATGGTTCTGTTAGGTCCGAATGGTGATTTTGGACTTGGTTGTATGCTCGATTTTGCATTTGGGTATTTATAGAAGGTTTCGACACTTATTGGCGAAAGTTGGAAATTTGAAAGATTGGAACGTTCATGAGTTTGACCGGGAATTGGAATAGCTTCGTTATGTCATTTGGGACTTGTGTGCAAAATTTGAGTCAATTCCGAGTTGATTTGATAAGGTTCGACACGAGTTCTGGAAGTTGAAAGATTCAAAGTTCATTAAGTTCGATTTGAGGCGCGATTCGTGGTTTTGATGTTGTTATGCGTGATTTGAGGCCTCGAGTAGGTTTGTGTTACGTTATGGGACTTGTTGGAATGTTTGGACGGGGTCCCAAGGGGCTCAGGCGTAATTCAGATTGTTTTCGGACAATTTTTCTTCATTTTGGCATTGTTGGCTTGTCACGACCCAAAATCCGACACAGGTCGTGATGGCGCCCAACACCGGAGTCAGGCAAGTCAACAGTTGTTTACTAGTGAGGTTATCCTTATTTGACTTACCAACCCCACCCTTACCAAATTTTTAAACTTTGATCATTTAAATAAAAACGGAAACATTAACCAAGTTAAATAAATACAGCCAAAAATGATCGTGATCCATAATATACAGTCACAAAATAAGAACCTACTATGTGCATTCCAGGAACTAGTGTCACAAGTCAATAGTCAATTTAGTAGAATATACAAAAGATGATACAAGTTGTGCTGCTGTTTTAAAGGATGTAGACAGAAATAAACAAAAGATAACTCCATAGCCAGCTGAGAATCGCCAAGGGAGGAATCTCACCGTGGAGTCAGGTCCAGAATATATATATCAAGCTCCGGTCGGATAACCAGATGCACCAGCCTCCAAACATGTACAATTAAGTACAGAAGCATAGTATGAGTACATACACAGATATGTACCCAGTGATTATCCCACCTAACCTTGAAGAAGTAGTGACGAGAGGTCGACGTGTACTTACTAGGGTCAGACAATGTGGAATGAGTACAGGCTAACCAGTAGTAGCAGTAATGAACAGTAATAAGGAAATGAGCATCAAATAACAATCACTACTACCCTCACGCCATCCTTTTCCATGGCATACAAGCTATTTATCCTTCTTTCTTTTCATGAAAACAACGGTTTCAATTACAGGGCTTCTCACAAATTACCAAAACATATAACAGGCTATCAGTGTACGGTCATTACGACGTGAAAAGTAAATGTGCACTGCCGAGGGTCGAACGGCCCGAACCATAGGTGCATCTATCTGCCCCGCTCGCAAATCGAACATGCGACACGGTTAATATCATACCAAGACCACCTCCGCTCGCGAATCATACCTGCGACTCAGGTTAATAAAATATTAGGGCTACCCCACTCACGAATCATCCATGCGACTCGGGTTCCCATATAAATTCATGATTAGCAGGAGATTTCCAGATAATTTAGCAGGGAACATACTAACAGTGTGAGAATTTTAGAGATATCAACTTCAAGCATAACCCCTTAGGCCTTCACATATGAGATTCGAGGACATTAGGCTACTTAATCCATATACAAGATCACAGATACAACACATAGAGCATGCTTGTGAGTCCTAAACTACTCGACAAGGCATAATAGTAGCTGCGCACGGACTCTCGTCACTTCGTGTGTACGCAGCCCCCGCAAATAAGGACAAAACCACCATTTATAATCACCTATGGGGACAATTCCCTCTTACAAGGTTAGAAAGGAGACTCACCTCATGTCAAATTCACTTCTCGGACCAAGAACGCGCCCGAAACTCCGAACTCTAAACCCGAGGAATCGAAACTAGCCAAAAGTTATACAAATTCATTAATTTATGCTCAAAGTATGGAAATTCTCCTACTAATTTAGTAAATTCACCATTCTTGAAGAAATTCTAAAATCCGACCCCGGGCACGCAAGCTCGGATTCCAATAATTCTCGAAGGAAACACTCACCCATAGCCTAAGTATAACTAATATACGATTTCCACTTGATTTCATAGCCAATTGACGGGTAAATTCTCAAATTATCGAAGGCCCTAGGTCACTACCCAATTCTTGATTTTTCAGTAATTTAGGTAGTTAATTTAGCTTATAATCCATGCATGAAGCTAATATTAGAGTAGATTTTACTTACCTTAAGTGACCAGGTCGTTTTCCCCTCAACAATGCTGGAAACCGCCCAAGGAAGAAGAAGAAGATGAGAAAAATGTGTTAAGACCCGCGTATAAAAACACATTGTCTGGACAGTGTTTTCGCACCTGCGGCTCGAGGACCGCACAAGCGGTCTCGCACCTACGGAAATGGACTGGGGAGCCTGGCCCCGAACCTACGGAGTGGAGACCGCACCTGCGGCTCCGCTCCTGTGGAACTTTGTCAGCACCTGCGAGGATTGGCCAGACCACTGGGGGTCGCACCTGCGATGCTTGGGACCGCAGGAATGCTCCCGCACCTGCGAGTGGGCAACCGCACCTGCGGTCACACCAGAACAGGTGCACCAATAGTTATTTTAGCTGGTTTTTAGCCCTGTTAGGTGCCCGGGAGGCACCTGGGCCCACTCGAGCCCTCGTCCAAATATACCAACAAGTCCCAAATCATAATACGGACTCGCTCGAGCCTTCAGAACACCCAAACCAACGCTAAAACTTAAAATCACACCTCCAAACCCCAAGAACCAAACTTAGGAACTTTAAGTTTTCTAGACTTCGCTAACAACACGCCGAACTGACCTATACAACTCGGAATGATACCAATGTTTGCAGGCAAGTCATAATTAACAATATGGAACTATTCCCGGTCTCGGAATTCCGTTCGGACCTCGATAACACAAAAACACGTCCCAAACCAAAATATGAACTTAAGGAACTTCTTATTTCAATATTGGGCGCCGAAATGCCCCCGGGTCATCAGAAACCCATTCCGAACATACGCCCAGGTCCAAAATCGTCACACGAAGCTACCGGAACCGACGAAACTCGATTCCGAGGTCGTTTCCCCAGAATGTTGACCGAAGTCAAACTTGTCCTTAAAGGCCAACCTTTAGGAACCAATTGTTCCTGTAGCACTCTAAACACCTCCGAATCCCGGACCACCAGTCCCCGCAAGTAATAAATCATAATAAGCCGCTATGGGAAGTTTCATTTAGGGGAACGGGGTCCGATAACGCAAAACGATCGGTCGGGTCGTTACATTCTCCACCTCTTCAACAAATTTTCGTCCTTGAACGGGTCTAGAATCATATCTGAAGTGCTGAATAAGTGTGGATATCTGCTCCGCATGTCCTCCTCGGACTCCCAGGTCACCTCCTCAACTAGTTGGCCCTTCCGCTGGACCTTTACGACAGAAACTCTCTTGGACCTCAACTGGCGGTCCTGCATATCAATAATAGCAGCTGGCTCCTCCTCGTAGCCCAACCTCTCATCCAACTGAATAATGCTGAAATCAACCACGTGAGAGAAGTCGGCGTGGTACCTCCGGAGCATGGATACATGAAAAACTGGATGAACTCCTAATAGACTAGGAGGCAAGGCCAACTCATAAGCAACCTCCCCAACTCGCCTCAACACCTCGAAGGGACCTATAAACCTCGGGCTTAGCTTACCATTCTTCCAAAACCTCATAATACCTTTCATAGGCGAGACTTTCAATAGGACCCTCTCTCCCTCCATGAATGATACATCATGCGCCCTCTGATCCGCGTAACTCTTATGTCTAGACTGTGCTGTGCGGAGCCTCTCCTGAATCAACTTCACTTTCTCCAAAGTATCTCTCACCAGGTCGATGCCATATAACTTAGCCTCGCCAGGCTCCAACCACCCAATAGGAGAACGGTATAGACGACCATACAAAGCCTCAAATGGTGCCATCTCAATGCTGGACTGATAGTTGTTATTGTAAGCAAACTCGGCCAAAGGAAAGAACTGGTCCACTAACCTCCGAAATCAATCACACAGGCCCTGAGCATGTCCTCCAATATCTGAACTGTACGCTCTGACTGACCATCGGTCTGAGGGTGAAATGTTGTGCGAGGTCTATCTGGGTACCCATCTCACTATGCAATGCTCTCCAGAAATGCGAGGTGAACTGAGGACCTTGATCTGATATGATGGACACCGGCACACCATGCAACCAGACTATCTCCCGAATGTAGATCTGGGCTAACCTCTCAAAAGTATAAGTAGCAACCACTGGAATGAAATGCGCCGATTTGGTCATTCTATCCACAATGACCCAAACCGCGTCAACCTTCCGCAAAGTCCAAGGTAACCCAACCATGAAGTCCATAGTGATGCGCTCCCATTCCACTCAGGAATGGGCATCTGCTGAAGTAGGCCTCTGGTGCTCATACTTAACCTGCTGGCAGTTAAGACACCTAGTCGCATACTCCAAAATGTCCTCCTTCATTCGCCTCCACCAGTAATGCTGCTTTAATTCATGATACATCTTCGTAGCACCAGGGTGAAAAGAATACCGAGAACTGTATGCCTCCTCCAAAATCCTCTCCCTCAGGCCATCAACATTAGGAACACATAAGCGGCCCTGAAGTCTCAAAACACCATCCTCGCCAATAGTAACCTCCTTGGCCCTACCCAGAACCACTGTCTCCCGAAGCTCTGCAAAGCACGGATCATAAAACTGTCGGGCCTTAATCTCCCCCAATAATGAAGACTGAGCGACCACATGTGCTAAAACTCAACGAGGCTCTGAAAGGTCTAATCTCACCAGGAGATTGGCCAAGGACTGAATGTCCAAGGCTAGAGGCCTCTCCTCTGCTGCAATATAAGCCAAGCTAACCATACTCTTCGCCTTCCTTCTCAAAGCATCTGCTACCACATTTGCCTTTCCCGGGTGATAAAGAATGGTGATATCATAATCCTTCAACAACTCAATCCATCTGCGCTGCCTCAAATTAAGATACTTCTTCTTGAACAAGTGCTGCAAGCTACAGTGATCTGTATAAACCTCACAGGACACTCCATACAAGTAGTGCCTCCAAATCTTAAGAGCATGAACAATCGCCGCCAACTCCAAATCGTGCACAGGGTAATTTTTCTCGTGAACCTTCAGCTAGCGCGAAACATAAGCAATAACTCTCCCCTGCTGCATCAATGCACACCCCAAGCCAACGCGCGAGACGTCGCAATATACTGTATACATCCCAGAACCGGAAGGCAATACTAGAACTGGTGCTGAGGTCAATGCTGACTTGAGCTTCTGAAAGGTCGCCTCACACTCGTCGGACCATCTGAATGTGGCATTATTCTGAGTCAATCTAGTCAATGGAGCTGCAATAGAAGAGAACCCCTCCACAAATCGACGATAATAGCCTGCTAGGCCCAAAAAGCTCCTGATCTGTAGCAGAAGTAGGATGCGACCAACTTTGAACTGCCTCGATCTTCTAAGGATCAACCTTGATTCCCTCTCCAGATACCACATGCCCCAAAAATGCCACGGAATCCTACCAGAACTCACACTTGGAGAACTTAGCATATAGCTTCTGTTCTCGCAAAGTCTGGAGCACAACTCTCAAATGCTGCTCGTGCTCCCCCAGGCTACGTGACTAAATCAAAATGTCATCAATGAAGACAATAACAAAGGAATAAATATACGGCCTGAACACCCTATTCAACAAGTCCATGAATGTTGTTGGGGCATTAGTCAAGCCAAAAGACATCACCAGAAACTCATAATGGCCATATCTCGTACGAAAAGCAGTCTTCGGAACATCTGAAGCCCGAATCCTCAACTGATGATACCCCGATCTCAAATCAATCCCAGAAAATACACGAGCACCCTGCAACTGGTCAAACAAATCATCGATGCACGGCAAGGGATACTTGTTCTTAATTGTAACCTTGTTCAACTGACGGTAATCAATACACATTCGCGTAGATCCATCCTTATTCTTCACAAATATAACTGGAGCACCCCACGGCGATACACTCGGTCTGATGAACCCCTTAGCTAGCAACTCCTCAAGCTGCTCCTTCAACTCCTTCAACTCTTTCGGAGCCATATGGTACGGAGGAATGGATATAGACTGGGTGACTGGAGCTAAATCAATGCAAAAATCAATATTACAATCCGGAGGCATGCCCGGAAGATCCGAAGGAAATACATCAGCAAACTCTCGAACAACTGGCACGGAATCAATCATTGAAGACTCGGCGGTGGTGTCCTGCACATAAGCAAAATAGGCAAGACAACCCTTCTCGAACATATGTCAAGCCTTCAAGAATGAAATAACCCGGCTGGCTGCACTAACTGAGGAGCCTCTCCACTCCAGCCTAGGCGACTCTGGCATGGCTAAAGTAACTGTCTTGGCATGGAAATATAGCATGGCATGATAAGGAGTTAGCCAATCCATGCCTAAAATAATCTCGAAATCAACCATGTCGAGAAATAAGAGATTCGCTCGAGTCTCGAATCCGCAGAATATGACTATACATGACTGGTAAACCCGGTCTACCACAACATAATCGCCCACAGGAGTGGACACACATATAGGAGAACCCAAGGACTCACGAGGGACATCCAGGAAATGAGCAAATAAGACCGAAACATAGGAATAAGTGGATCCTGGATCAAATAACACCGATGCCTCTCTACCACATACTGTAATAATACCTCTTATCACGGCGTCTAAGGCCACTGCATCTGATCTGGCCGGAAAAGCATAGAATCTAGATGGAGCACCGGAAGACTGAGCCCCGCCAGAATGAACAGGAGCTGGCTGACCTCCCCCTGACTGGCCTCCACCTCTAGGATGACCCCAGCCAACATGTCCCCAACCCCTAGGTGGCCGAACTGCTGGTGCTGGACTCATAGGCTAGTAACCATGTTGCACTGCCTTGCCCCAAAACCTGGAACAAGTCCTCCTGATATGGCCGAGATTCCCGCACTCGTAGCATCTCACTGGAGGCAAGGCCTGCTGCCCTGAAGTTGAACCCTGGATAACTAGGGGATGGTGAGAACCCTCTGGCATAGCACTGAAGTAAGGCCTCACTGGAGCACCACGAGGAGGTGGTGGTGGTGCTGAATATGGGGGCTTGTTGGGCTGACCCCTACCAAACTGACCTTTGCCCCTAGCTGGGGCACCTCTGAAATCCCCAAAAAATTTGGCTCTCTTATCCGGCTGTACTTGCTCCCTAACCCTTGACCGATAACCCTCGATCCTATGAGAAATCTCCACTGATAGCTGATAAGGAGTCCCCATCTCCACCTCTCGGGCCATGTTGGTCCTAATGCCTGGGTGCAACCCGGCTACAAATCTCTGCACTCTCTCAGCATCGGAAGGTAGTATCATGAGTGCATGGCGAGATAACTCTGAAAATCTGACCTCATAGTCTGTCACTGACAACTGCCCCTGCTCAAGCTGCTCAAACTGATACCGCAGCTCTTCCCTCTTAGAGGGTGGAATATATCTGTCTAGAAACATCTGATTGAACTGCTCCCAAGTGATAGGAGGAGAACCTGCTGGCCTGCTGAGAATATAGGACTGCCACCATCTGCGAGATCTGCCCTCTAACTGGAAAGTAGCGAAGTCCACTCCATGGTACTCCAGTATCCTCATGTTGTGCAGTCGGTCCCTGCACCTGTCAATGAAATCCTGGGCATCCTCGCCTCGCTCACCCCCGAAGACCGGAGGATGCAATCGAGTCCATCTGTCCAATAAATTTTGCGGATCGTCATTCGCAGCTGGTTTGGGCTCAGGTGCTGCTGCTACAGGTTGAACCCCACCCATAGGTAGTGTACCTGGGGTATGATGAAGTGTAGTTGTCTAGCCTTCAGCCTGGGCAGTAGGGGTCTGGCTCCCCTTCTTTCCTGAGATGTGGCAGGATCCGTTGGAAATAAACCAGCCTAGGACATAGTATCCATAAATCTCAACATACGGCCCATGACCTCCTGGAAGCCCGGCGCCGTCATGAAGTTCACTAGAGCAGGACCCGCTGGGGGCACCTCCCCCTCCTCCTCTATAGTAGGATCCGCTGGTGGTGCAACTGGAATAGCTCTGGGATGCCCCCGTCCCCTACCTCAGGTCGGTGCCCTTCCCCGGACTCTACCAGATGTACGGTTCCTCACCATCTGTGAGAGAATAGAAGAATGAGATTTAGTATACCATCAATTTCACGATAGATCATGAATAAAGAGAGGTTTCCTAACACCTTATAGCCTCCCAAAGATAAATACAGATGTCTCTGTATCGATTTGCCAGACTCTATTAGGTTTGCCCATGACTTGTGAGACCTACATGAACCTAGTGCTCTAATACCATGTTGTCACGACCCAAAATCCAACAGGTCATGATGGCGCCCAACACCTAAGTCAGACAAGCCAACAGTTGTTTACTAGTGAGATTATCCTTATTTGACATACCAACCCCACCCTTACCAAATTTTTAAACTTTGATCATGTAAATAAAAATGGAAATATTAACCAATTTAAATAAATACAGCCGAAAATGACACCTAAGTCAGACAAGCCAACAGTTGTTTACTAGTGAGGTTATCCTTATTTGACATACCAACCCCACCCTTGCCAAATTTTTAAACTTTGATCATTTAAATAAAAATGGAAATATTAACCAATTTAAATAAATACAGCCGAAAATGATCGTGATCCAACATATACAGTCCCAAAATAAGAGCCTACTATGTGCATGCCAGGAACTAGTGTCACAAGTCAATAGGCAATCTAGTAGAATATACAAAAGATGATACAAGTTGTACTGCTGTCTGAAAGGATGTAGACAGAAATAAATAAAAGATAACTCCATAGCACGCTTGAGAATCGCCAAGGGAGGCAGCTCACCGTGGATTCAAGTCCAGAATATATATATATATATATATATATATATATATCAAGCTCCGGTCGGATAACTAGATGCACCAGCCTCCAAACCTGTACAATTAAGTACAGAAGCGTAGTATGAATACATAAACATATATGTACCCAGTGAGTATCCTGCCTAACCTCGAAGAAGTAGTGACGAGAGGTCGACGTGATACTTACTAGGGTCAGACAATTTGGAATGAGTACAGGCTAACCGGTAGTAGTAGTAATGAACAGTAATAAGCAAATGAGCATCAAATAACAATCACTACTACCCTCACGCCATCCTTTTCCATGGCATACAAGTTATTTATCCTTCTTTCTTTTCATGAAAACAACAGTTGCAATTACAGGGCTTCTCACAAATTACCAAAACATATAACATGTTATCAGCATACGGTCATTACGACGTGAAAAGTAAATATGCACTGCCGAGGTTTGGACGGCCCGAACCATAGATGCATCTATCTGCCCCGCTCGCAAATCGAACATGCGACACGGTTAATATAATATCAAGACCACCCCCGCTCGCGAATCATACCTGCGACTCGGGTTAATAAGATATTAGGGCTACCCCGCTCGCGAATCATCCATACGACTCGGGTTCCCATATAAATTCATGATTAGCAGGAGATTTCCAGATAATTTAGCAGGGAACATACTAACAGTGTGAGAATTTTAGAGATATCAACTTCAAGCATAACCCCTTAGGCCTTCACATATGAGATTCGAGGACATTAGGCTACTTAATCCATATACAAGATATCAAATACAACACATAGATCATGCTTGTGAGTCCAAAACTACTCGTCAAGGCATAATAGTAGCTACGCACGGACTCTCGTCATTTTGTGCGTACGCAGACCCCGCAAATAAGGAAAAACTCACCATTTATAATCACCTATGGGGACAATTCCCTCTTACAAGGTTAGAAAGGAGACTCACCTCGTGTCGAATTCACTTCCCGGACCAAGAACACGCCCGAAACTCCAAACTCTAAACCCGAGGACTCAAAACTAGCCAAAAGTTATACAAATTCATTAATTTATGCTCAAAGTATGGAAATTCCCCTACTAATTTAGTAAATTCACCATTCTTGAAGAAATTCAAAATTTCGACCCCGGGCACGCAAGCTCGGATTCCAATAATTATCGAAGGAAACACTCACCCATAGCCTAAGGATCACTAATATACGATTTTCACTTGATTTCATAGCCAATTGACGGGTAAATTCTCAAATTATCGAAGGCCCTAGGTCACTACCCAATTCTTGATTTTCAGTAATTTAGGTAGTTAATTTAGCTTATAATCCATGCATGAAGCTAATATTAGAGTAGATTTTACTTACCTTAAGTGACCAGGTCGTTTTCCCCTCAACAATGGTGGAAATCGCCCCAAGGAAGAAGAAGAAGATGAGAAAAATGTGTTAAGACCCGTGTATAAAAACACACTATCTGGACAGTGTTTTCGTACCTGCGGCTCGAGGACCGCACAAGCGGTCTCGCACCTGCAAGAAAAGGCTCACACTTGCGGAAATGGACTGGGGAACCTGGACCCGCACCTTCAGAGTGGAGACCGCACCTGCGGCTCCACTCCTGCGAAACTTTATCCGCACCTGCAAGGATTGGCCAGACCACTAGGGGTCGTACCTGCGATGCTTGGGACCGCAGGAGTGGTCCCGCACCTGTGACTGGGCAACCGCACTTGCGGTCACACCAGAACAGGTGCACCAGCAGTTATTTTAGCTGGCTTTTAGCCCTGTTAGGTGCCCGGGAGGTACCTGGGCCCACCGAGCCCTTGTCCAAATATACCAACAAGTCCCAAATCATAATACGGACTCGCTCGAGCCTTCGTAACACCCAAAACAATGCTAAAACTTAAGATCACACCTCCAAACCCCAAGAACCAAACTTAAGAACTTTAAGTTTTCTAGACTTTGCTAACAATGGCCCGAACCGACCTATACAACTCGGAATGACACCAAATTTTGCAGGCAAGTCATAATTAACAATACGGAACTATTCCCGGTCTCGAAATTCCGTTCCGACCTCGATAACATAAAAATACGTCCCAAACCAAAATATGAACTTAAGGAACTTCTTATTTCAATATTGGGCACCAAAATTCCCCCGGGTCATCAAAAACCCATTCCGAACATACACTCCAAGTCCAAAATCATCACACGAAGCTACCGGAACCGACGAAACTCGATTTCGAGGTCGTTTCTCCAAAATGTTGATCGAAGTCAAACTTGGCCTTAAAGGCCAACCTTAAGGAACCAATTGTTCCTGTAGCACTCTAAACACCTTCGAATCCCGGACCACCAGTCCCGCAAGTCATAAATCATAATAAGCTGCTATGAGAAGTTTCATTTAGGGGAAAAGGTCCGATAATGCAAAACGACCGGTCGGGTCGTTACATGGTTTCTGTTGATGTTTGGTTCACCAAACGTTCTTCGCGATCGCGAAGTAGGAGGTGCGATAACGTAGGATAATATCTGGAGCAGAGTATTTCTTCTTCGCGTTCGTGGATATTTGTCCGCATTCACGTAGGTTGCAGGAAATTGAGCATCACGTTCGCAAGTGTGTACGTGTTCGCAGCGTAGTGCTGGCTTGGGCAGGTCTTCATGACTTCTCATTTCGTTCGCGAGCATGGGGCTGCATTCGCGTAGAGATTTTTCGATGATGATCATTTTGTGCTTTGCGATCGCGAAGCTTGTTCTGCGATCGTGTAGAGTATTTCACGGGCAGTGCATTTTTCTTTCTTCACGATCGCGATGATATCTCTGCGATCATGATTCATTAATTCATCCAGTGATTATAAGTACTCTATTTTGGGGGGTTTCAGCCATTTTAGCATATTTGGAGCGATGAAGCTCGGATTGAGACAATATTTGGGGCACATTTCACTATATGGATTGGGGTAAGTGTTCTCTGCTTGGTTTTGAATATGTCTTTGCTTTTGGAATTTGATTGATGATTACAAAAGAGAAATTGGGAGTTTTTTACTAAAATTTCATAAAGTGAAATTGTGAGTTTTGAGCATCGATTCGGAGTCGGATTTGAGTGAAACTAATATGGTTGGACTCGTAATTGAAAGCGTTGTCAGATTTTGTGAGTTTTGTTGGGTTCCGAGGTGTAGGATATTGAATAAAGATTAAACCTTTATTGATTGGGATTGTTTCCTTTGGAATTATTCGATGTTATTGAAATGCTTTTGGATAGTTTTGAGCTATTCAGAGGTCGGTATGCGTAGGATGGAATTTCTAGTGTATTGTTTGCTTGCTCAGTATTGGATTCGGCTTGTTCGAGGTAAGTAAAACTTCTAAACTTGGTGATGAGGGTATGAACCCCTGATTATACGTGTTACGTGTTTGTGGTTGAGGTGACACACATTCTAGGTGACGGGCGTGTGGGCGTGCACCAGATGAATTGCGAATCGGTTGATTATGTGGTACTGTGTAGCTATCTATCTTGTTTCTATCCATGAAATTCCTATGTGTTAGAGTAATTAAGCTGTGATCAATGATAGATATCATGTTTAGGCCATGTACTTATTCTTTTGGGACCCACTGAGGTCATTTCTGCTGTTGAGTTATTTGCTTAACATGCTCAGTCATATTCATTCATTTGCTTATCATATCTTAGTCTCTGTTATCATTTGTTGTCATATCATGTTATCATTGTTTGGGCTGATTGGCATGAGATTTGCGAGCCCGTGAGACTAGAGAGATTGATGACTGACTGAGGTCGAGGGCTTTTTTGTTAGTGTTATTGATGGGATCGGGCTGCGCACCATAATAGGTACTATTGACTCATGATGGGATCGGGCTGCGTGCCGCAACATGTATTATTGATTCATGATAGGATCAGGCTGCACGCCGTAGCAGGTTTTATTAGCGCTTGGGAAGGATCCGCCCCTCTAGAGTCTAACATACTAGCAATGAGTGCAATATCTATTAATTCATGATGAGATCGGGTTGCGCGCAACAGCAGGTACCGTATAGTGCTGAGTGATTGAGCGTGATGAGTGGTAGGGTGAGGTAGTGATATTGAGTACTATGAGAGTGTGAGTACATGAGTTCATCGTTGTGATGCATTGCATTTGACATGCATATTTGACATACAGGCATGGAGATGCATTTCCTCATGTTACACGATTTTGGGACATTTGTGACTTCACGTACACATTGACATGTAGGCATAGAGATGTAGTTTCCTCATGCTATCTGAGATTGAAACTTCTTATCTGTTGTTGAAAGTTTTTGGGGAAATCACAAATTTCTGACTTACTCATATTTTTGTGATTTTGGTGAAAGATTTGGTTCTTACTGTTATACTTGAAAATCATGCCTATTTTTTTTGTAATTGTGAACGAGCTGAGCATCCTATCCTTGAATTATTTCCTGCACTACTTTTATTATGTTGTTATTAGTTGTTGGATATTGGTGTTGGACTCAGACTGTTGCCCAAGCTCTTCATTGCTTTCAACCTAAGATTAGGTTTGTTACTTATTAAGTACATGGGGTCGGTTGTACTCATACTACACTTCTGCACCTTGCGTACAGATTTTGGAGCTGATATTGGTGTGTATGATGGGAGCTAGCATTGAAGATGTACCTGCGTTCTGGTTATAGCTGCCTCTTGTTCTTGGTAGCTTTAGAATTATTAATCTGTTTATGTATATTCCGAACATATGTATTTATTTCATACTAGCTTTGTAAACTCTAAATCTTAGAAGCTCATGATTTGCACTACCAGTCCTTGGGTTGTTGTATAAAAGTTCAATTATTTCATCATTTCTTTTCTCATTAAATATCAATTGAATCGGATTGTTGTTAATTAGCTTACCTAGTGGATTGGGTTAGGTTCCATCACGACTAGTTGGATTTTGGCTCATTACATAAAATGATGCTAAGTCCCGAAATACTTAGTTGTAAACAAGTTGCAGATGTCACATTTGCAACCTAGGTTCACAAATGCGAACCCAGCATAAAAGTGAAGCTTGAACAGTTCTGAACCCATCGCAAAAGCAATGAAAGTGTTGCGAATACAAACACTAGCCTTTTCGAAAAAGCAGCTAGTTGGTCGCAAAAGCGACCTCTTCCCAGCCCAGCCCATTCTCGCAGATGCGATCCGCAGTTTGCAAATGCGAACTCTGCAGGCCTCAGTCAACTTCACAAAAGCGAGGGAAAACTCACAAATGCGGTGGTCGCAAATGCGAGACAAGAACACCAACAAAATCTGCACCTCTCAAACTCAATGAAACGAGTCGGAAACTCACTCGATCTCCCCGGGGCTCCACACCAAACATTCTCACAAGTATAAAAACATCATGCGAACTAGCTCGCGCGATCAAAATAACATCCAGAACTACAAATTTGACACAAAAATCATGAAAATCACAATGAACTTCAAGAATTTCTAGAATTGCAACAAGCGTCCGAATCATTTCAAACCAACTCCAAATGACACCAAAATTTTTGGACAAGCTCCAAATAGAAAACAGACCTATTAAAAGTCCCAAAATCAAAATCAGAACCTGATAGCCATAAATTCAAACCATGGTCAATCTTAGGAAATTCTAAACCTTCAAATTGCCAATGTTTGCAAATAGTGCCAAAACCTTCTAAAACATCCAAATGCAAATCTGGGCATACACCCAAGTCCATAATCATCATTCGGGCCTAACGGAACCATCAAAACTCTGATCTGAGGTCAAATATATAAAATCAAACTTGGTCAATTCTTCCAACTTAAAGCTTCCTAATTGAGAATCATTCTCCCAAATCAATCCCGAATCACCCGAAAACCAAGACCGAACGTACATGCAAGTCATAATACGTAATATGGAGCTACCCAAGACCTTAAACTGCCAAAATGAATGCAAATTCTAAAAAATGACCGGTCGCATTGTCACATGTTCCTCTCACATCTACACTTTTTTCTCCCACATGTATAAGCACACACATCAAAATGACTGAATACAAAAAGTGCAAATTTGATTGTAGGGTTTATTGTTCTTAATAATGGATGGTCCAACTCCTCAAACGAACACCGTGATATCAGACGCGGCGACAGCGCAACAGCCAGTTCCTCCGCCGCAACCGGTGGCCAGAATCGATAACATTCCAGCGACGTTGAGCCATAGCCGCCGGTTTATTCAATACAATATTTTTGGTAATATATTTGAGGTTTTCCTATCTATAACAATGGTTTTGCAGTTGTTTCCATACGTTAGATTTCCACTAGTATAAATATAGAATCATTAATTACTCCAAAGGAGTATTAAATGATAAAAAGGGAATTAAATAAGCTAAATGGGATTTATTGGACGATTTAGGATGGTCGACTTGTAGACAACTTGTGAGCCTTAAATAGACATTGATAGATGTTTTTGAATATGAATTGGAATACTAATTGTAGATATCGACTTATAGATGTTTGAGCATTCTAATTAACGGAGGGATGTCGGTAAGGAATTGTAACTTGCGATTGATTACGACTCACTCTTTATGAGAAATTTCTCTAAAAGCATATTTTGAATTAATACATGAAATTGATTATAATGTACATCCGTACTTATGGGGACAAGCAGGGAAGGATGTCACCATATGTTTTTAAATTGTGTTACCTATGAAGTGTCATGTGGTTTAATAAGAATTTATTTTAAAAATCAATTGACAAAAGGCGACAAAAGGCAAATGTTATATAGTCTATTAAAATTTATGCATTAAGGGGACTATAAAATGTCGAGTGATGAAGATATATTTTTATGAGAAAGTATATCTTTTATGAAATATGATAAACGAAATAGTGCTTGTTGTATTTTTAAAAGATAGATGTTAAACTATTAAAGGCATTAACACGAAAAGAGTTATTTATTTGATTTTATTCAAATGGTTTGGTTTGGTTATGAGTGTCATAAATTTGATAGAAATAGATCCTTTGAGGCTACTAGACTATGAATCTATTGTTGGAATATCAAATATCTTAGGAGTTATTAGTGGAGACTACCGAAATTAGTTCGAATGTTGAGTTCATTACCATGTAACTACACATGTCGGTGTAGGGATAAATTTCAAGGCTAAGCCGATGTTTTGAGATAAAGTCCCCTATTTTGAGGGAAAATGATCATTACTTAATGTAATGAGGTTAAGTTGACTCGTATGATACTACGGGAAGTCGCCTAGATAAGTACGGTCAAATACTTATTGCTAGGTCGATCGCCTAATTGTTGTTTATTATGTCAATATTAGTATAGTACTCCCGATAAAAGACAAAACATGATTTTTTTTATTTAGGCCTAAGGAGCCGAATAATGAGTTAATGTTAATGAAAAGATTTTATATTTTTATTAAAACCATGAATTTGTATAAATATGTTAAAAGTTTATCTCATGATTTATTTCATCTTGTCTTTTCATTTAAAATAAGAAAGAACATGAATTGATAGCACTACTTACCGCTTTATATTAAATATTGGTTGTATTTATTTTTTATAAATATAGTCTTGTCCAAGGAACTTGAGTAGAGAGAATCTATGGAACTTATTAAGTATTGTGACAGTGTACTCAGCCCATGTGGCCTTCAGGGGCCTGTCTACTTTATATATTTCAGGATGAGGTATGACATGTAATGAGTGAAAAGGACTAGGATGACTCTCTTCCCGAGCTACGGTGAGACATCACTTCTATTTCGTGGTAGATATCATATTATTTCTTTTTTTTTAATTGGAAATTATCCCAAGTGTTTAGTTTTATTCTTTGATAGAGGCTTCAGGTATGGTTCTGGGTATAAAAAATATTTCCTTTTGATTTAAAAATGTATATGATTTTCAAATAACTTCCGCAACTCTCCATGCATATGACTAAGGTGCATCATATGGGTTGGTTCACTCAGATCGAATAGTATACCACGTACCGGTCACGTGAGTTTTGTTCGAAACACAAATTTTAAAAGTTTTAATTATTTAACAAAAAATGGTTAAAATTGCCCTTCAGTTATCGAAAATAGACAACTTTTATAGTCCTTTGTCTTTTGCTATCAATTAAGTCATTCCGGTTAGTTTGTTCATTCACAATTGCCCTCCTCACTAACAAACATCCAGCTTATGCAATAAATAGTTTGTTTATTTTTTTGCTGTGATGAATGTTTATTTGGACATATTTCTAAAATTTAATTTTCTTTTTTCTTTTCCTCTCTCTCTTCTTTTTCATTCTTTTTTCTAATTCATTCTTCCTAGTTTCCTACTTCTCTTCCTGTAAGAAATGGTTTCTATCTCTTTATAAAAAAAATTTGTTATAGAACTCTCTGTTTACCCTAAAATTCTAGTAATAATTAAACTTGTATTATGGTTATAAGGATATGTGATCCAATTCAATACCAATTGATAAACAGTGAATTAAATGAATAAATTGGACAATAAAGTAAATCAAACTAGTGTTTCAGCAGTGCGCTCGACCTCGATTCGATATGGTCTCGAGGTTCGATAATAAGAATAGTGAAGAACAATAGCAAATAACAATGAACAATAAGAGAAATAGATTTAAGTATATATTTTAATCAGTGAATGATAGATGGTACAAATGAATGAGATTTCTCTTTATATAGTAGAGGAATCCTAAATAAGGTACTATTCTCATAACGGAAATAAATCTCATGATTGGTGCCAATAACTGCTTGATTCGATCTGTCCCGGGATTTTCGCCAAGATCTTCGGTCGGTTCCTAATATCTCGGGATTTCATTATTATGCTTACTTGAAGTCGGTCATGTTCGGTCTTGATCTTCAACGAGTACTCTGATCTTCGTGTTCCATGATCTGTCATCGAACTCGAGTCAGGTCCATTACGAGCCTTCTCTTGAGGCAGTTCCTTGTGTCTACGAAATCAGACATACTTGATTTCAATCGTATACAGATAGTCCCCATATTTCTTAGAGTAAAACGACACGAAACGATTTAAGCCTCGATTCTCTGGCACCTCGATCATGACGTCTTCCTCGTGACGTAAGCGATAGATGTGACCGAAATGTCCCGTCGGTCCAGTTCCCCAAATCATTAATGCTTGTCAGTTAGTGATCGTCCACCAGCGCCACCGAACCGTCGCTATGAGCCTATAAATACCATCTCCTTCATTGAATCAAACTTTACTCTTGCTTTGATCAAGTCTCTAAGTAGCCTAACCCTTCTCATCTCCTTTCTATCGCCGCTTGTTAAGTCACCGTTGATACCACCAGAACCACTAGTTCTCTGCCTTCTTTCCCTTTTTTATACTTACATCAATGGCTAAAACCTCAAAGACTGTACCGCAAAAAGAAAAAGCCCCTCTCCCCGCTTCTTCCCGGTCGGCCGGTGACAAGACACCGGTGGAACCGGCTCCTCATGAGTACGTTCCCGGTCCATGTACTCTAATAGCCGACTTCAAGGATGAGAACCCCTCATCGGTACCGGGCCGATGCGAGCATGTGTCGATGTACATGTGCTCGATAATGGAGAGCCATATCAAGTCCATGAGGAGGGACTGCAACTGGGGTCCCGAGGTCGTGGTGAAAATCCCTGCTCCCGAAGATAGAATCACTATATATGTGGAGGGGTTCTTAAGTGTTTACACTTACTCCTTCACATTGGGTCCCATCGACCCGGTGATCCTTGACTTCTGCAGAAGATATCAGGTCACCCTCGGCCAAATCCACCCTTGTCTATGACGTATATTAATCATGTTGCGCTTCTTCTCCAGCAAGGCCGAGGGACTGGAGTTTACTCTAAGTCACCTCATGTGGTTGTACCGGCCTCGAATCTATCGAGGACTTATCAGGCTTCAACGCCGGGCAACGAAGGTCTTGTTCTCGACTATCGATGAGGATAAGGATCGAGGTTGGATGAGTCGTTGCATATGGGTGAGGACCCCTGACATAATACTGGAGGAGAAGATGTCGTTCCCCGAGGAGTGGAACCCAAATCGTAAGTAACATATCGAACATTATTCTTAGTATCTGATTCGGCTCCGGCTAACATTTTCATTTATTTTGCAGTTATTTCTTGGATTCCCCAAGAAGTCCCCGATCTCGAATACTGGGTTCAGAAGTTAGCCTCGACTTCCTCCCACAGCGAACGTGTATGGCGTGACTTGGAAAAGGGCAGATGGGAGGCTAAGAACCATGGTAAGGATCCTTTTTCTCGTGTTCTAATACACCTTTTGTACTTCATTCATCACTAACTTCATTTCATGCAGGCCTGACCAAGGATGCCGTTCTGAGGCCCTCGACTGGTGATCACGCTCAACTATGTCTAATAAAAGACTAAGCGGGCGTTGCAAATATAATCCGGGGTATTATGCCCGGAGTCAATCCCACAGGGAATTTATGTATCAAGCAAGTTGTTAGAATACTCAACTGTCACTTGAGGTTATTTAAATTACTAACACTAAAGATTAAAACTAAAGATTAACTACGCTAAGATGTAAGCAATTGTAATACAGATCTAAGGTTATGGTTTCCCCCGTCAGTGAATTTACTTCTCAGATACTTCATATAGCTTGATTAGTTGTTTCTATCAATCATGAACACTCTATCTACCATAAATCTCTCTCAAGTAATTATGATAATTTACTAGACGCACTCTCTCAAGTTACGCTAGCTAGATTGCATTACAGTTCACTTTAGATTGCACCTGAGGTATCGTTATCTCTAATCCAACCTCTAAACCCTCGGTTATGACTTTCGTCTATACTCCGGGAGTGATGTTGTTCAAACAACTACCTAAATATGCACTCTCTCTCAAGTAGATACATAATAAATAGGCACAGCTAATTGATGGCCATTCAATTAACT
Source organism: Nicotiana paniculata (assembly GCA_005239505.1). NCBI lineage: Eukaryota > Viridiplantae > Streptophyta > Magnoliopsida > Solanales > Solanaceae > Nicotiana > Nicotiana paniculata. The sequence continues at coordinate 520 of MDKI01173122.1, read as the reverse complement.
ACAACAAGAACGTAGTTGAACAATTAGAGATTAATCAACCAATCGGAACTATATTAATAACAAAATAAGTTCATCCCCCAACGGGTTCTACCAAAACCCTAGATTAAAGAAGTTATCTAAACAAGTTCATAAGAATAAAATCTAAAATAACTTGCATAATGAAACTACAAAGTAATGAAGAAAATCTGTACAAATTGCTGTCTTGCCGTCCGTCTCTTCTCTCCTCCTGCTAAGTTGTGTTTTTGGGGTCTATTTATAAGTTTAGTACAAAACCTAAATGTGTAGGAGACTTCTATTCCAACCGGGAAACACTTAAACTCGTCAAAACTCGAAATTTACCAGAACCAGGAGATCAGGCGTTTTGGCTCTAAGGCCTGGATAAGGCCAGGCCAGGCCTGGCTTTAGAAGGTTAACGCCTGCCTAACGCCAGGGCCAGCCTGTCTTTAGGAGTCAAACACCTGGGTAAGGCCAGGGTGTTCCCTCGTCACCTCTTAAGCGTATTTTCGACGTATTTGCATCC